>JAJPUD010000501.1:667398-680757 GCA_023553655.1 Myrmecobius fasciatus
AAAAAAAGGTTTTTTTTGCAAAGGTCAATGTTGAAAGGTCACTCATATGTTTTGCAAATAAAAAGCTTTATTAAAAAAAGATTGTTGAAATTAAAGTCAGTGGTCTTTGAAGGATCATGGAGAATAATAAATGTATTGTTAGATCTGAGGACAAATGCTGTCTCAATTTTTTTTTAAAAAAAGAGAGGGATGAAAAAGTCATCTCTAAACTAATGGCCAATGTAATTTACCTTGATATCTACATAAATTTTAGAATGTTTTATTAAAGATACTGTTGTTGAATGGCCTGGAAAAAGCTGCAGTGATCACAAAGATTTAACATGACTTTATATTGAATAAGTCAATCCAGGACAACCTAGTTTCTTTCTTGACCAGGATTGCTGTACTGGTAGATCAGAGGATTATAGCAGACACAGTCTGTTTACATTTCAAGGAAGTATTTAACAAAATTCCTCATTCTATTGTTGTGCATAAGGTAGGATCATATGGTTTAGAATACAATGTTTTGGCATAGATTTGGAATTAGTTGAATGATTGGGTCCAGGGTTGCTTTATTTAGAGTTTGATGTCAACTTGGAAGGGGGATTTCTAATTCTTGGCTATATCTGTTCAATATTTTTGTCAGTGACAGATAAAATAATAGTATGCTTATCAAATTTATAGATACTATAAAAACAGCATGGATAGATAATGCTTTTCCTGACAGAATCAAGATTAAAAATGATCTTGATGTGTTAACTTGGGTTGATTTCATTAAATTCAAATTTAGTAGAGATAAATTTAATATCCTAGACATTGAATCTGAATCTGAGAGGTGAAAGGAGCATCAAGAGCTATCTAGACCAACTCTTCTATGAAAGGAATCCCCATTATTGTATCTCTGACAAAAACAGTCAGAGTACACTTAGGTTAAAAAAAAATCACATCACAAGTAAATTTTCTTACTCACAGTTCCATATATATGGTCTGGCCTAATATTGTGTGGTATGGATGTCCATGTGTAGTTTAGCTAATACATTGAGGCATGGCTATTCACAAATTGCAGATCACTAATTTAATGGTGCTTTGTCAACTAGACAATTAATTAGCTATTGGCCAACTCTTTGGTGATAAGCTTATCCATCTTTAAGTAAGTGCTCTTCATGTGACAAGACACAAATTACATCTTGAGCCTCTATTTTTTTTGAGGGGTAAGAGTCCTTGAGAGTCTTGGGCTAGGACCACATCACAGTTTTACTTCCAAGTAGAAGTTAAGTAGAGAACACAGCTTTTAAAACACAAGCCTCTTGCTCTTTCCCAGATGACTGGAAACTAGCAAATCAAGAATAAAATGTTACCTTTTGAGCATTTTAAACATATGTTTTATGAAAATGCTTGCAGATTTAATTTAACAAAAAAATAGTTCATGAAGAAGGCAAATCCAATGAATGGCTTCTGCAAGTCTTCCATAAATTACTAAAGTCAAGGACTTCCAAAGGCTTTGAGTCACTTGAGGAATGATCTTTCTATCAAATTCATTAATTACAAATTGAAGAATCATTTGAAGGAGTAGCTAAGCAGGACTTAAATGCAGCAAGACCATGATGGGGAGAAGGAAACATCATTGAGTTTTTCTGTACTAAGAAATTCAGAAATAACGCTTACCCAGCATGATCTGTGTGCTGTAACATTTGTCCCATGCCAACTAGACCCTAGAGCCATCTAGAGGATTTAAAAGAACACCATATGAGAGAGCCAACACTTAGAAGATGTTTTTTTCCTTAAGAATGGTATTAGTTTTTCTTCTCAGTGCTAGTCCCCAAGATACTGTCCTTTCAGGTGGATCCTTAATTTCAAGAATGAAACATAAATAAGGAAGATGGTATGGGAAAAGGGCACAGAGCTAGTTAGCAGTTAACCAGTGTACTCATTTTATCTCTATCATTGGCTTACAGTGTACCATTGACTAAGTGATTTTAGCTCAGTATTTCAGGTGTCTTTTTGCAAAATGGTGATGACTCCTGCCTATTCTAATGACTTTACAGTGATATTTGATTGAGTATGATAATGAAGGTGCATTGAATGTATTAAATAGTTATATAATGGCAAAACTGTGTTAATATTAATGGTTTCCTATGACATTAATGCATAGTTAATGGAATTCTGAAGTAGGCCATTCGTTCTGGAGAACAATTTGGAATTATGCCTAAAGAGCAATAAAAAGATGTATACGTTTTGATCTAGCTATAACACTACTAGGTGTGTATTCCAAAGAGAAAAAATGAAGGAAAACAAACTATTTGCCTAAAAATATTCATAGAAGCTATTTTGTTGTGGCTAAGAATTGGAAATTGAAAAAAAAAAGCCCATTACAGAAACTAGGCATAGACCAAAATCTCAAACACTATATCAAAAAGAATTAGAAATTGAGAAGATACCTATCAGTTGGGGAATGGCTGAACATATTGTGATATGTGAATATAATGGAATACTATTGGCAATAAGAAATTATGAGCAGGTAGATTTCAGAAAAAACCTGGAAACACAAACCGATGTTGAATGAAACGAGTAGAACCAGGAGCACATTGTACACAGTAACAGCAAAATTGTATCTTGATTAACTATGTTAGACTTAGCTTTTCTCAGCAATACAGTAACCCAAAGTAATTCCAAGTCTTATGGTGAAAAATGCCACCCACATCCAGGTAAAGGAATATGGAGTTTAAAGGTAGATTAAAGCATACTATTTTCTCTTTTTTGTTGTTGTTGTTTTTTTTCTTTTTCAGGGTTTTTCCCCTTTTGTTCTTATTCTTCTTTTACAACATTACTAGAAATATGTTTAAAATTATTGTACATTTGTAATATATCAGATTGCTTGCTATCTTGAGGAGGCAATGAAAGGAGGAAGAAAAATTTGGAACTAAAAATCTTACAAAAATGAATATTGAAAACTCCATTTGCCTGTAATTGGAAAAACATAAAACACTATGTAGTGCAAAAAAAAATCAAGACTAAAAAACAATAAAAAGAAAGGATGCCCATTAATTGGTGAATGGCAAAACAAGATGTGGTGCATGATTGTAATAGAATATCATTGTGCTTTAAGAAATGCCAATTAGGATGAATTCAGTAAAACTTGGAAAGACTTACATGAACTGATGCAAAGGGAAGTGGGCAGAATCAGGAAAGCATTGTTTACAATGACAGCAATATTTTATGACTATCACCAGTGAATGACTTACCTCTTCTAAGCAATAAAAATTATCTAAGACAATCCCAAAGGAAGCATGATGAAAAATGCTATCTGCTTCCAGAGAAAGGATTGATGATGTTTTCATAGAGACTGAAGCATTAGTCCTTTCTTCCTTCATTTTTTTTCCCACAAAATGACTAATATGGAAATGTGTTTATACTGCACATAAATGACTTCTATCAGATTGCTTGAAAGGGGGGAAGGGAATGAGGGATAGAATTTCAAACTCAAACCAAACAAAATTGCTTTTTATATGTAATTGAGGAAAAAATAAAGTATTATTTAAAATAAAATATTGGTAGTTTTCTAAAAAGACAAAGCAGAGGCTTTTAAGACAAAAGATCTAAATTTGAAATCCTGCCTTTGCTATTTTCTACTTATGTGATCTTAGGACATGTGAGTCATTTACCCCTCTGGGCCTCAGTTTCTACATCGATAAAATGAGAGTATTGGGTAAGATGATCTGATAATGAATTTATGATCCTATCCCTAAATGACTTCTTAGATCCAATCTAATACAAAATCTATAATCCTATATATAATAATAGCAGGTACTTGTTTAGCCTTTATAATTTACCTTAATGACTAAAGAATTACAAAGGATTATTGATCTATTTTAGCCCAATTACCTTTTTTTACATATTGATAAATTTAGGTCAAAAGGTTGAACAATTTTCCCAAAGTCATAGATCAGGACTTCCAAAATCCAGTCATTTTACTCTACTGTGCTAACCACTTCATTACTTGTTTGGAGGATAAAATACACTTGTAATGTTTTTGACAGTATTTTGAAACTCCAATCCTATATCTCCACCTGCTTGCTGAATATTTCCATCTGAACAACAGCAACAATGAGAGAAGTGGTTGCCATTTATATGAAACTTTAACATTTGCAAAGTACTTTACATATGTTATGTGGTAGCTCATTTGAGCCTCAAAAGAACCCTATTATGCTCATCTTACAAAACAAGAAATTGAGGCACAGTTTGAAAAACAAAACAGAACTTTTCTCAGTTTCACATGGCCTTGGGGATTCCAACTCTCTTTTCTGGCTCAGAGACCAACATCTCTCCACTACACTGAGTTTCCTCTCATCATAGAGGACAAAGACTGATTTACTTTTTGTGTTCCCTGAAGGCTGGCAGGCATTTCTCCATTGAAATTTAAGCCATTTCTTCAGTATATCCCTACAACATGCTGTGGAGCAAACAAAGAGATAAAGAGTCAGAGAGATACAGTCACTAGACTTAGATCTTTTCAAAAAAAATAATAAAAAGCCCAACACACAAGAACAAATGCTGTTTGCATGCTAATGTGGCAGACGAAAAAAGCTGTTGCCTGAGAATAGTTCTTCAGTGGCATGAAGGGCATGACATAACAAAGAAAATGCACCTCAAAGGGTGGGATGGATGAACACCTGAATTCTAAGTCATTAAGAGTATTAGAATTGGATGTTTTAAGGATCTCTGTTCATGTTACTCTGTCCAGTTGGCAGCTTGCGCTTGTGTGTGTGTGTGTGTGTGTGTGTGTGTGTGTGTGTGTTTCATTGCTCTGGTGCCATCTGTGAGCCAAAGCTCTGATGCAAATATAGTGGATCAGGTGTC
Organism: Myrmecobius fasciatus; assembly: GCA_023553655.1. Lineage (NCBI taxonomy): Eukaryota > Metazoa > Chordata > Mammalia > Dasyuromorphia > Myrmecobiidae > Myrmecobius > Myrmecobius fasciatus. The sequence continues at coordinate 672,235 of JAJPUD010000501.1, forward strand.
TTCACGTACCCTTATTCTATCTAAAGCAAAGGCTTCATTTACTCATAGAGCATTTTATTTCTATGTCAGAGAAGACTTATTTAATAATAATATATTAGACACTTTTCTGGGACAAGGTACCCACATAATAGAGGAATATATAGGGAAGCATTGTTAGGAGGTGGGGGGAGAAAAGGGAGAGCTTGGATTCCCACACATGTATCATTTTATGTTATGCAACTCTTTAACTATTATGTCTTTGTTGTACTGAGATAAAACACTCACACCGGGGAGCCATTTCTCAAGCAGGGATGTTCCCTTTTCATGGACAGGCAGATTTAGACCATTCAGCCAGTGGTTCTGAGTGGGGATGCAGGGATTTAGATGTGCACTCTTGTTGGTTTTTGGGGCTCCCAAGAAAATATTTCTCCTGACTTTGCATTCTGAATTCTTTGTGCATGGACTACAGACTCAGCAGGTTCACGTTCACCAGTAACTAACATCCATTAATGTCCAGCTTTTTTATATGTGTGGCCCTGCATTTGGGGATCAGATAAAAAAGGAGAAAACCTATTTTTTGTCCTAGATCAGCCTCACAATATCCTGAGTGACTGCGCACTGAAGGCTAGATATATAGGGTCACCTATTAGATGTGCTAATCAATAGTTCCAAAAAAAAATGGCACCTGGTTTAGCTCAGTCTTTTCCTAATGTGATCTTTGCTTGCAGATTTAGGTCTTGTCACTAAAATTAGTAGACTAGTTCTGTCATGATCTCCTTGGAGTTTCTGGGGAAGTTACTTAACACTTCTACTCCTAAGGCTCCTCATCTATTAAAGAGAGAGAAGAACATGTGCTAGTCTTAAGGATCAAAGAACTAAAGGGACCAATGATTCCCTACAAGCAAATTGCCTCTTTTTACAGAGGAGTTCACTGAGGTCCCAAAAGATTGATTTACCTGAAATCATAGGTCAGGTCTCTTAAATCTCAGTTCTGATATCATTCTACTCTATTGTGTCATCTACTTCATTACTTGTTTTGAGGATCAAAATGCAGTAATGGTGCTCTTACCTTCCAGTCCTTCATTTCTAATTGCTTGATGCACATGTGTAACTGAATAAAAACAGTAACAATTATCACAGCAAATAGCATCTAAATAGGACTGGGAGATCTACAAAGTGCTTTGCATACATGAATCTGTTCAATCCTTTTTACAACCCCGAAATTTAGGTGCTAGTATTATACTGGCCATTTTAAAAGTACAAAGAAGTGACCTACCCTGAGACATATAGCACTCTACTAGCTGAAATTATACTTGAATTCAGGTTACCTGCCTCCAGATGCATTACCTATCATTGTGTTATACTTGTTTCTCTCAAATCTCAAATTCAAATAAGTAACATTTATGAAATGTTTTGTAAGGTTTAAAGTGCTATAATAAATACTGATACTATCATTGTTACATCCAACATGGAACTTATTTTCTTCTTAAAATGGTTATTCCTTCAAACTTCCCATTTTTAATCAATATCAATATTCTCCCAGTCAATCTAGTCCTAGGTTCATAATCTTAAAATCATCCTTGACTATTCTCTCTTACCAGTTCCTATATACAATCACTTATAGAGGTTTTTGTTTTGATTTTTCAACTCTTCTTATTTAAACCATTTCAGTAACCTTCTAATTAATAATCTCTGTGTTTAGTTGTTTCCTTCTCCAACTAATCCTCCACAACTGCTAAAACACTTTCCCTAAGACTCTGGGTTTTAGGAACTATATCAATCCAATTCTCTAACCTTAATAGCTCTGTATTGTCTCTAGGGTGGTTCAATAGAAAGAGATCACCTAATCCACCCCCTCATTTTTCAGATAAGAAAATTGAATCACCAATAGATTATTTGCCCAAGGTTATAATGGCAAAAAGTAGCAGAGCTAGGATTAGAGCTCAGATTTATTTATTTTGTTTCCAGGTAGAATATGCTTTTGCTTATATATGGAAACCTTAAAATATCTAATGGATCTTATATTCAACATTTTAAGCAAATTTTAGTATATAGTACATATTATTGAAGAAAAGGAAAAGCAAAAAAGTGATAATTGTAGCTAAATATTTATTATAATTTTAATTGATGCATTTTGTTTTAGATATCATAATTAGCACCACCAATTATTCTCCTTACTTTCTCTGGTTAAAAACAAAAAAAAAAAAAAAACCAAAAGCAAAAAAGGATAAACTTTTAATTGATATGGATAATTTTTCTTCTACTTGAAATCACTCTTTCTATTTACTCACGCAACCTCTTCCTATCTCCATCTATGAAAAACTTCTAAGGTTTAGTTCAAATCTCTTCTCTGTGAAGCTCTAAGCTTGCCAAAAGAGGAAGAAAAAAATCTTTTCTTCTGAATTCCTATAATGCTTATCTGTATCATTCACATCCAACCTCTTATAGTGGGAATTGAAGAGTTAAGTGACTTATGAGTCTTTATATCTATTCAGAACAGTTTCCAGGATGAGGAGGCTATAATTCAGGAAATGAGGGAAATCATGAAAATCTGGTGAAAAGTCCTGAGACTCCCTTTATGCCACTTTTAATGTTTAATAGTCATTCATTTACCCAAGAATTAAATGTGGAATTATATGCATATATGGGGAGACTTCAGCAACTGTCATGTGGAAAAGTAGTGGATTATATAGAAAATAATACATGTAGGAGAGAGGAGGAGCTAGAAAATGCTATGTTTTGCAGTTCATGGCTATTCCCTTAGTTGTGCTGAGCCATACAATGAATAAAGTTGTTTAAAGAGAAAATGGTTAGTTTCCCATTTTTCAAACTTACTGCAAAAATCCCAGGACTTTTAGGAATTCAGGGAGGGAGCAAACATATTTGTGTGTACATACCTTCTATCTACAATTAGACTATAGACTTCTGGAGAGCAAGAGCTGATTCATTTTGGTCTTTGTACTCTTCCCAGTAGTTATTTAGTAAGCAGAGCTTCTCATGTGGCTGTTCTTCTGCAAATGTACTGATAGATTTTTGAGTAAAGGCCCACCCAATGACTTGCTAGTTTTGAAAACAGAGGAACTGGGTTGAAATTCTAGCACACCTGTGTGAGGACTGGCAAGCCACTTCATCTTCTTGGATTTGGAACTGTTCCATTTAGTTCTAAACCTATGTTGCTCTGACTAGACATAAAAAACTTCTGCAAACTTGTGGGTAAAGGATACTCTCATTAAATGCAGGACAGGAAGTTTAAGCTTGGAATGCTCACAGGTAACCAATCAGTGGGATGAATATGGAGTTAGGGAGAGAGAATCACTTTCCTTGGCAGATGAAATGCATTTAATGACCAAACGGGAAAAAGCTATTACCTTTCTCCACAGTTTGTAGGTACCCTGCATATTGATTTCTTATTGTCTCCTTTTGTTTGGTTACCCACAATAGTTTCCACATGCCCAAGATACAAAGACAAGTGATCCCAGAAGGCTCTGACCTCTAGTAAGTACCCATTAAGCAATTCATTTTGAAGGACCAGGCAATCATCAGAGCCACAACTAACAATTCAGTCTGGGGGAGGGGCAAAAGCACTCAGAGCAAGATGGAGAAGGAGGAGGGAGACCAGACCTTGGAATATTATGAATGCAGCATTCTCAAGAGAGTGCTGAGCATAAGATCTGAGTTCAAGGTGTTGAACTTGAAGTTGGCCTACTATGGGGCTAATGGGTGAGATAGAGATCAAGGATAGCTACTGTGGGGAAAAAATATGCCAGCTGATAATTTTCTATTTTCTCTATTTATTTTTGCTAACTGGATACTAAACTCACCTTTTCCTTTCTCCTTGCCGAAGAAGTATAAGTGTTATTAAGGCTCCACAAATTTTGATCTTTTCAGATATCGTGTCACTCTTTCTGGTGATGAATATAACAATCACTATATTAGACCTATCATTTTGCTGCAATGCCACTGTTTCCCTTGCTTTGCTTGGGGAAAAATTGTCTTCATTTTCCTCTCATTTTTCTTTTGGACCAATTGTTAATTAGCAACATGAGCTGTATCTGCACTAATCCATTACAAGTTCAAACTCATGGGTCAGGCTCAATGACATCCTCATTGTAGTGACATCCACGCTTCAGTGCCTAGCATGGTGCTAGCTGGGTAATAGACATTCAAGGTGACTGATACAGATTTGGCTTTTATACCTATGACTTAGATTTCATAAAACATTAGGCTACTCAATATTGGTTTAAACGATGCTGAAATCACCTTGTTAAATATACTCCTTTTTTCTTGTGTGTGTATGTATTTGAAGAGATAAGAAAAACAAACATACAGGGGGAGAAAAAACCCTGCATTTCTAGAGCTAACATCACTTTTAATCTTATCACTACCTTCAAATTTCTTTGTTTTGTTCACAGAAGTAAAACTATTTAAATTTTGTTACATCCTTCTTGGCTCTAAAAGTCTGATTCTTTTTTCCCCTTTTTATTTCACAAAACTTTCAGTCAAATATAATGTGGTACAAAAAAGCATGAAAATTTTGGAAGATGCACCAAAGACACTAAGTCCCCTTTTCTTTCCTTTGTTCCTTCCTGAACTTCTCCTTCCTCTCACATATTTTTTTTTAGGCAAAAAGTAAACATCCTATAATGCTTTGTCTTTAATGATGATCACTCTCTAATTTATCAATCCAAATTGGATTATTTGTTTGGAAGGAAGCAACTATTTCCAATTTACAAACTCACATATCACTAATAAATTAACCAATGTTTCTTGTATGTTTCCAAATGTGCTGGTCATTAGGAGAGATTTGCAGTTTTATTGAGAGCCTTTTTCCTCATTGAAACTCACAATTTAGTAAGAGGTTGAAACATTAACATAAGTAATTAAAATACAGAGGTAATTAGCTGGTGTAGTTGATTATGCACTGGGTCAGATCAGGAAGATGTGAGTTCAAATGTAGCCTCAGAAACTTCCTAGCTATTTGACCTTGGTCAAGTTCAATTAATCTCTTTTTGTCACTGGAGAAGAAAATCATTCCAATATCTTTGCTAAGAAAACCCCATGGACAGAGGTCTATGTCAGACAGAGGTATTATGAAAAGTCAGACATGACTGAAATGATTCAGCAAACTATAATATTACTTATGAAGAGCAATCAGATTTATAGGTTTTTAAATTTAGAGCTGGAAGGAAACTTAAAGGTGTAGTGTAACCTCATTTTAAAGGTGAGGAAACTTAGAAAGGGTAAGTGATTTGTTCAATATCACACAGCTAGTAAATGGTTGGATTAGAGCCCAGTCCTCTGAGGTCAAATCCAAAATATTTCCACTGAATTAAAAATTTTCAAAACAAAGTGCTCCATGACCACTCATGATGTACATAGTGTCTCCTAGTGTGTCTCTTTTCTGTTTCCCCTGACATGGAACCCCTATGCCTATTCACCTATCAAAATCCTACCTTGCTTTTAAAGCAATGCTGTCAAGTTCAAATAAAAAAAAAGTCACTAAACAACAGGTAAGGATACCTTTGAGTAACACATTGACTCAGAAAAACACATATTAACATTATCTATGTTATGTTGTATTTTTATTTATTATGCTAAATATTTTTCAATTGAATTTTAATCTGGTTTGACCAGGAGATCTTAATCATCTCTTCTGTAAGGCCAAATTCAAATTTCTCCTTCAATGAAGCCTTTCTTTACTGTTTTCTTCTGCTATACTGTAACATTTAGTGTTAATGCTACATATATGATAATCATATGCTGCTGTGTGGCATTTTTTCTCTTACTGTATTAAATTTTAATCATTTAATGTTTGTTGTTTTTTAAACAAACTTCTGTATATATCTTTGGATTGGGTATGATTCAACAAAAATGTATTCAGCAAGGAAATGTGGTAATCAAACAAAAAATGACAAAAATCAAAAACAGTGCCTCCCTGCCCTTGATATATTTATAATTTGCTGCCAGTCTATATTTTATATTCCTTTATCATGTTTAGTTTATCTTCTATGACTTGATTTTCTAACTAGATTGGGAATTCCAATTACATATAAAACTATTTTTAACATTTATTTTTTAAAGAATTTGAATTCCAAATTTTCTCCCTCCCTCCATCCCTGAGAAGACAAGCAATTTTATGTAGACTATGGATATGCAATTAAACAAAATATATTTCCATATTCTCCATGTTGTGAAAGAAAACACTGACCAAAAAAATAAACCTACAAAACCCCCCACAAAAATAAAGGTTTTTAGGGGCAGCTAGGTGGCATAGTAGATAGAGCACCAGCCCTGAAGTCAGTAGGACCTGAGTAAAAATCTGGACTCAGACACTTAACATGTCCTAGCTGTGTGACCCTCGGCAAATCACTTAACCCCAATTGCCTCAGGAAAAAAAAAAAAGTGTTTTTTTTGTTTTGTTTTGTTTTGTTTTAAGTGTGCTTTAATCTGCATTCATACTCTGTCACTCCTTTGTCTAGAAATAAGTAGTAATTTTCATCATAAGTCCTTAGGATCATTGTAATGATCAGAGTAGTTAAGCTTTTGTTAAGTTTTTCACAGTTGATCATCCTTATAATATTGTTGTTATAATTAACTCATGGTTCTATTCACTTTACTTTGCATTGGTTCATATAAATCTCAGATTTTTCTGCTCATCATTTCTTATATCATAATAGTATTCCATCAAAAATCATATGCCACATTTTGTTCATCTATTCCCCAACTGATGGGCTAACAATTCTTTGCTAAAACAAAAGAGCTCTATAAATATTTTTGAAAATATAGATCCTTCTCGCTTCCTTCCAGGGATGGAGCCATGGCAGCAGAGATCAGACAGGAGTCTCTCTAACCTCCTCTAACCTTCCCTCAAACCAACAACATATGAAGCCTCTAGACTGATTTTGAAGCAAAAAAATCCACAATATCTGGAAGACAACACGATTCTAGAAGAAGATACTCTGGAAGAACTTCAAAACAGGTCTGTTTTAATTGGACAGGGGGGTGGTCTGCTGAATCCAGACTGCAGCACAGGGAGACCAAGGCAGGGAGCTGGAGCAGGGAGCTGGAACAGGAGTTGGAACAGGAGTGGGAGCGTTGTGCTTTTCACACAACTGGGAGTCTTCTGCGAGCCTCTTGGAACAACTTGTCCTGATTGTGGGCAGGTGGTTTGGAGGGTCTGCCTTTTGAGGGGGATAGATTGTGAACCACTGAACCCCTGGTGAGCATCGGACCTAGCTGCCATTACGCAGCACCCTAGGGCAATCAATCAATCAGCAGGACTGATCAGCACCTGACATAATTCAATCAGCAGAACTGCCCAGTTCCTGAAATAACTCAATCAGCAGAACTGCCCCAGAGCAAATTAAAGCACCTGTCCCACTTTTGCCTTAAACAGACCTCACACCTTTAAAAAAAATGAATAAAAAACCAAAAAGAGCTCTCACCATAGACAACTTTTATGGAGAGAGGGAAGAACAGACCTCAAATCCTGAGGCCCCTAAAGGTAAAGCAACTCCAGAAAAAGCCCCAAAGAGAGACATAAACTGGTCTCCATGTCACAAGACTTTCTTTGAAGATTGCATAAAAAATATTAAAAGAGAGTTAGAAGAAACATAGGGAAATGAAATGAGATCACTGCAAAATAAAATAGAAAAAATGGAAAAAGAATGCAATGAACAAAAAAATGTAATTGATCAATTGCAAAAGGAACTAAAAACAGTAACTGAAGAAAATAAGACATTAAAAATTAGAATCAAAGAATTGGAAATGAATGACTCATCAAGACTTCAAGAATCAGGGGGCGGAGCCAAGATGGCGAACTGCGGACAGCTTTCTCTGTGAACTCCCTCCGACATTCCCTCAAACCCAGACAAAGTAAGCCTTAAAACTGGATTCTGAGTGAGGTCCTCGCCAAGCATTTGGACTACAACACACTTCTATAAAAGATCTACCTTGAAAGAACTCCGGAGAAGGTTAGCCTCAGGGGAAATCGGCCTCTGGTCGCGATCGGACTCCAGCCGGGGCGGAAGTCAGGGCTGCGATAGAGGGGCGGATTTTGGGCACCCAGGAAGCCCCTGGGAGACGCCTGGGCCACTTTGCTCTGCTTGCGGGCAGGTGCTTTGGCAGATCTGCCTTTGGAAGGGGGTGGATCGAGAACAGCTGAAAACGTGGTCCTAGTGCGAATCTAGCCCGACCAGCCTCAGACCGGAAGTCAACTCGGCAAACTGCCCCAGGGCAAATATAAATTGTTGCAGTTTTCTCGGCTTTTGACCAATATCCCAACTTTAAATCATGAGCAAGAAGCAGAAGAGAGCTCTCACCATAGAAAGCTTTTACGGAGAAAAAATAGAACAGTCCCCAGATCCTGACATTATGAAAACAATCCCAGATGAAGCCACAAAGGCAGACTTAAGTTGGTCTCCCTTTCAGAAGGCTTACCTGGATGATTGCATTAAGAATCTCAAAAGAGAGCTAGAAGAAGAATGGGGAAATAAATTGAGATCAGGGCAACAGAAATATCAAAAACTGGAAAATAGGACTGGT
>JAJPUD010000502.1:0-23422 GCA_023553655.1 Myrmecobius fasciatus
TCCTTCCTTCCTTCCTTCCTTCCTTCCTTCCTTCCTTCCTTCCTCCCAACTTCCTTCTTCCCTCCCTCCCTTTCACCTTCCTTCCTGTATCAGTATTGTACGACAAGAGGGACCATTGAATTAGAAGGAAAAGCCTGGGTTCGAGTTTGGATGCTGTCATTTGCTAGCTTCATAATCCTTGACCAAGTCTTGAACTTTGTGTCTCAATTTTCTCATCTCTAAAATCTCCACTTCCCACCCCACCCCCACAGGATTGCTATAATTTTTAAATGGCAATGAGCAGAGAAATGTGGCTTTCCATAGTTGAAATGAATTCTCTTCAAAATGAGGGAGCTGGCTTCGATAAACTTCAAGGTTCCTACCAGTTTTAAAGTTTCATAGTCTATGTGTTAATGAATATTTTTATTGTTACCTGCCCTCTTTTCATCCTTCTGTTTATTTCACCAAGCTTACTGATTCCTATTTCATCCATCTCAAGGTCACCTTTTCCCTTGTCTTGATGTCTTATCCTACTTCATAGGTCTCTTCAATATTCTCTTCTCAGTCTTTCCCACTTTCTGTATTTTTCCAATTCCTAAGCTTTCATTTGAGTGGCTGGAAATTCTGTATAACAAAATTTCAATTCTTCTATAAGCAATATAAGCAAAAAATTAGTTGTTTTGCCAAGAAAATAAGCCTTCCTAATAGCAGAAGTTATATAGTGTCTTATGCTTGTGGTCACTTTTTTTTCTTATCTTACCCTGTATCCTTTCTCTTCTTAAGGCTTTGACTACACTTGGGACACATGAGTAATTTCCAGAAGTAGTTACTGAACTGGGGTGGATTGCAGCATCAACAATGAGAATCAGTTTCTTCATCTGCACAAATAACTATTTTCTTTTCTCTTTATCAGTTGAATATAGTCCTCTAGCTGGAACCAAAATTAGGCAGCATGGCATGGTGTAATTTGGATTTGGAATTAAAGGGCTTGAGTCTGAATACCTGCTCTCTACTGTCTCTTTCATTGCCTTATCACTGCCTATGTGTATGACCTTGGACAAGTCATTAACCTTTTGGGGGCTCAGTTTCCATATCTATAACATGGGAGTAGAAGAGGTAGGTGAGAGTAAATGATCTTTAATGTCTTTTGCAGTTCTAAAATTTTGTTTTATCCCATGATCTATTTTATTCCTTGCTCACTTATTTCTAATCTTCTTGATTCTCACCAATATGAATAATAAGATGTGAAATTATAAGAACTTTAAAAATCACCTCCTCCAATTTACAAATGACAAAATTGAGACTGAGAAAAGCTGAGACCACATGTATAGTAAGTGGTAGAACTGGGATGGGGACCCTGACCCTCTGCCTTGTTATCCAGTACTTCTGCATGATGCTGCCTCTTAGAAGGGCTGAAACTTTCTCTTTTCTTCTCATCACTAGTGAAAATAAAATGCAGAATACATGGAGGATGGAGTCACAGGCCTCTAGAACAGAGTTATAAAAATACATGCTTCAAATTACCTCAGAGTGAGGCAAACCTTAATAACAGAAACACAAGTCCCTATAAAGCCTTTAGCCGATGCTCACTGATTAACCACCAACGCATTTAACCACCACCTGAAAATAAGGACAGTGTCTTGAAAAGACTAATTACTTTTTTTAAAAGTAAAAGGACTTTGGGGGATTCTATTGGTTCATTCTATTGGATGCCAAGTGAGCAGCATCAATCCCTACTAACTCTTTGACTGCTATCTACATCCTCCAAAGGGGAAAAACTGAGTCTTCAAAAATCTGGGTTCCAATTCTGCCTCGACATTTAAAAATCAATGTGGCTTCAAGCAGGTCTCTTAACTTTCCTGTGTCTTAATTAAGCTATAAAATTAGATGGCCTCCTCAAGGTCACTTCTAGCTTCAACTCTAATTCTATGATCCTTTAAACAAATAACTGTTTCAGGATATGTAACTAGGAAGAAAAGATGTAAAGGGCTAGGTACTGTGACTCTCTCTCTCTCTCTCTCTCTCTCTCTCTCTCTCTCTGCCATTCATTCTTTCTCTGTTTCTGTCTGTCTCTATTTCTCATTCTCTGTCTTTCTCATTCTCTCTCTCTGACTCTCTTTCTATTTATGTCTGTCTCATTCTTTCGCTCTCTTTGTTTTTGTTTCTCTGTCTGTCTCTCTTTTTCTGTCTTTGTCTCTGTATGTTTGTTTCTTTCTTTCTCTCTGTCTCTCATACACACAGACACACAATCTTAACAACATTCCTTATTCATACAAACCATTGTATTCCCCTCTACCAAATGTAGAGTAAAATGAGATTTTTCTTTCATTTATCAACAAACTTGTCCCTATATCCATTAATGAGTAATGATACCAGACCATACCTATCATACTCCAGTTGAAGTGGAGTCACTATTACTAATTTAGAGACCAAAAATCAAAGAATGACTAGGGGGAGATATTGGCAAGAACTTTTGCTTCCAGTTTTTAAGATTGCTTTCAGTACAATATAATGTACTCACTGTGGGAGCCCCTTAGCGAAATACAGATTTTTTTTGCCATAAGGACAAAGACTCTTCATGCAAATAAATTATGTAACAGATCAGAATTTCCTTAAAATATATCAATGCTCATTCAGCAAAGAAGATCATCTTGGAAATGATACAGCCATCCATCAGAAAGATTTGATTCTTCTCTTCCATGACTTCACCATTATTATTTGAAGTGGGTCTTTAGATACATGGTCAACCTATCATGGGATGAATGGGAGAATATTTCTCAAGGGAATTGTTTTAGAGTAAGCTTTCTTTTTTAAAAAAATAGGTATTTTTATCATGAACTTAAACATCAAGAAATAGGCGTATTTCAATATGCAAAGGAGAAAAGAAATAATGACTGTGTATGAAACTGAATTAATGAACTTTCCAAGACTTTCCCTTGACTTCACTTTAGTAGTACATAACTAAAATCCTGAATTCCTTCAAATGTTAGTATTGTCCCTCCAAATTACCTCATATTTATATTTATTCTTTGTTTATTCCATATATACTTATATTATTTTCCTATGCTTTCCCACCTATCTATCCCCTGGCTCCTAATTAGGATGTAAAGCTTCTTGAGAGTAGTGATTGCTTCATTCATTGAATTTGTATCCCAGGTGCCTAGTGGCTCCTGGCACTTAATAGGTGCATAATAAGTACTTGTTGGGTGTTTGCTAACTAATATTATATAATAGTTTAAAATATCCAAAATGTCATATATAAATTATCCTATTGAAACTTCCAAATAATCCCACAAGGAAGGTACACAGGAGTTGTTTTAAGTTTTTTTGGTCTGCACCCATGATTGCATGGGCATATAGAACTGTCAGGGAAGAAATTCCCTCTGTTAATGAAGAGTGGCAATAGTCTTGCACTTATGCATTAGCTTAGAGAGTTGCCTTAGTTGACAAAATCAATATGTGTCAGAGGCCAGCTCTTCTTGATTCTGAGGCCAGTTCTGAATCCTCATAGCCATGCTGCTTTTCCTAATGAATTAGTTGTTGCAGAAGGTGCTGCTGTTGTGTAAGTAGGAGAAGGAACAAGGTGATTTTTGAGGACTTTTACAGCTTAAATTCTCTAAAACCATTCTCCAAATGGTTAGGAAAGTTCATGTACCATGTCAGGTTTACTGAAATGCTTTCTCCTGAATTCCCTGCATACTGATTTTTCATATATTAAAAACAAACAAACAAATTATAACTTGGTAATATACTACTACAAAGATGAAGCTAAGTGATCTCTAAGCCTCCTCCTAGCTCTTAAAATTTAAATTCTTAAGTTCTTTCACAAAGGATCATAAGATGGTGTGGGATGGTGTAGACCTCAAAGTGGAGGAAGTTCCTACCTGTCAGGTAGTTCTTTTATGACATTTGGTGAGAATACGTATTTTCAAAAGAAGCAGTAGTGGTGCAGGTGAAAAACTACTGACCTAAAAACCAGGAGAATGGAATAGTTCCAAGTCTGTCATTATTTACATGATCTTGGGCCAATCTCTGAGCCTCAGTTTCCTGAAATGTAAAATGAGGAGCTTCCACTAGATAACCTCTAAGATCCTTTCAAAAAGTGAATATGCTAGGCATATCTCAAACTGGTTTTCATCAGCTAACTGATTATTGCTGAACAGTTGTTTGGATTCTATGTTCCTGTTCCAGGGGGGAAAATGGAAGCAACTCTTTTATTAATAAATTGAAAAAATTGAGATTCAGGAAAAGCCCAAGTGACTTTTTAAAAGTTACATTGCTAATAAATGGTAAAGTTTGGACACAAACTCAAATCTGCAGTTAATAAATCCTGAACCTTTTTCATTAAATCATGAATCCTTTCATCATACCAGTGCATCTTTTAGAGAAAGTATTTTATAAGAGCCTAAAGAAGTTCTATTCATAGTTTAGTTTTAAAGTTTAGAAAATTCTTTTATTTATATTCTCTCACAGTTTGTTGGATCATAGTAGGTGCTTAATAAATGTTTATTGAAAGATTGAACAGCTTTTGTGAAGTAGGTGGTACAGAATAATTATCACCATTCTACATAGGAAGAAATTGAAGTTCAAAGAGATGGAATAACTAGCCCACATCCTCTGTCCTGAGCTCTGTGATGGATCCTGTATGTCCCCTTCTGAAAGTCTCTGAATGCCTCGGGATGTTTATCTGGAGAAAGACTGCAGATTAGTACCTGGGTCAGAGAACCGTACTGAGACATAATTACTGTTTGTCAGATGGGGTGTGCTCCCCTGGTGAAGTGTACTGACTAATTACACACAATGATCATTATCTTGGTAGTTGGCATCTATCAAAATTATCCAATCATAATAGACAGAGGGCTTTCAATAAATGAATATCTTGAAATGGGCAAAATACACAGAGGATCCCACTCCTTCGAGTGGGGAAGGAGGTGGGGGGGAAATGAATGTAGTTATTAAAAGGCATCATTTTACTGGCACCTCTTTGTTCACCAAGTTGGGAATCTTTAATTGGGTCAGTACAGTGCCCATGGGCAAGTTTGATACAAAGCACTTCCTATTCAGAAAGTCATGCAAAGTCCACAGAGAGCTTGCCATCCGCTGAGAGGAGCCTGTGGGCTAAGACTGCTACAGCTACCCCAAGAGGCCACTCAACTGGGGCTCTCTTGAGGTAGAAACACAAGCAGGGAAAGAACCAGGGCAAGAAAGGTGAGGGGAAAGGAGGCAACTTCTAGATGGAGCCATCACTCAGGAAGTCTCTGCAAGGCTTTGCAGACTCAGAATCATATTGCAGACTTTTGCAGACTTCAGAAGCATAGTGCTTTCAATAATATTGATGATAACAACTTTTATTTCCACATAGATCTCACTGGGACATCTCATGGGATAGGTAGTATCAGTATTCATATCCCAGCTTCATTGATGGGGAAACTGATCCCCAAGGAAGTAAAATGACTCTTAAATTTACATAGCTACAGATGATTAGTGTTGGAACTTAAAGTGGGGAATCCTGCTTCCAAGTCCAATTTTCTCTCCATTACTCTGCCTCTCTGATGGAAAAAGCAGTGGTTTAAAATCAGAAAACTTGGGTTTGCATGCCTGCTCCATGGTTTACATGGTCATGTGACTTGACAAGCCACTCTGACTCCCCCGTGGATCATTTTCCTCGTCAGTAAAAATTCGGACTAATAATACTTTTACCATCTACCTCCCAGGGGGTACTGGGAGTAAAGTCTTTTGTGAGTTGTAAAGTTCTATAGAAAGAAATTGTTGCATCAGTATGGGGTTATAAGAAAAGTGTTTTGTAAACTTTAAAACATTCTATAAATGTCAATTATTAGTACTTTTATTATGGCTGTGAAGAATTCTACTTTTTTGTTTACTCAACACATCAAAGTCACAAAGTATGCAAGAAGAGACATTTAGAGTGTCAGAGGAGACTAGAAGCCTCCATAAAAATCTTAGCTTACTCATCTGTTGATTGAGAGTTAATTATCTATCCATGTGACTTTTGCAGGTGAAGAACAGTAAGAAGTTTAGTAGAGACATTTTCCTTCTTGCTCTTTGCACCCCCTTCCCACTCTTTGCATCCCCTTCCCATATCTGCTTTACCATATCCTTCTTCATCTATCCATGACCTTGAGTTTGGGAACCAGGAAAGCTTATCTCTCACCTAACTCTACACTTGAGTGACTGTGGACAAGACATGAGACTTCTCTGGAAAGTCTCTAATTATAGCTAACAAAGACCAAGAAGCCCTTCCTGAAACATATTGCATTGAGGGACCAGAATTCCCAGAGTTTTGGATTCAGAGAGAGGAAGACCTGAGTTAAAATATTGCCTCAAACATTACCAGTAAGACCCTGAGTGAAACACTCAATCTCTCTATCATCTGCAAATTGAGGAGATTGGAGTTTGGAATCTCCAAAGGCCCTTCTTAGCTCTAACTCTATGATTCCTCATTCCTGTTTGTGTCTAGTTGCTAAGCTTTATCAACTTTCCCCTTCCCAGTATTTAAGGAGCCACCTTCCAGATGGTTCTTGACAAAACAAAACAAAAACAAACCTAACAAGTTTTGAAATTCTGAAAGCCATTTGCTCCTAGAGAAACGTGCTGATGTTACTGGAGACTGTACATGCAAAATCAACCACAAGCCTACTTCCAGCACTGGAATGCTGGAATACTGGGGATGCACTTACAGCATACACTTCACATTTTAGAGGCAGGGTCTGAAATGAATAGAGCAGACGGTCCCTGGACAGAAGGCCAGAGGGTACATCATTAGCAATTCAGGTCTGGAAGAAGTTTCCTAAGATGGGTCTTTTATTGACTTTGGCTTTTGGGGAGGAATTTTTGTCTCTCAATTAGAATGGGCTTGTGGCTCTGGAGTGAATGTCCTATTAAATAAATAGTAAAAATTAACTCTACCCTAATGGCTTGTTATCATGAGAGTGCCAGCTGTGAGGGAGAGGGGGCCTGAGCCCAGATGTATAACATTCTAGGATTTAATAGTTTGTTAGTGGTGACCTTTAGCACATTACTTAAAGAAGTTTGTTGCATTCTCTCCTATAATTCCACGTCCTCAATAGAGGACTTCGTATTTTTCAAGTATTTTCATAGGATCACTGATTAGGTTTGGAAGGATCCTTTAGAAGCCATTAAATCCAACCCCCTCATTTGAGAAATAATGAAGCTGAGATGCACAAGTTAAATGACACACCCAGGGTGATAGAGCTGATAAGTATCTGAGGTAGGATTTCAACCCAGTTCTTACTGACTACAAATCTAGCAACCTATGTCATGAGCCATACTGCTTATCTCATTTTGTTGTTCAATCATTTTTTGGTCATGTCTGACTCTACATGACCCCATGTGGAATTTTTTTGGCAAAAATAATGGAATGGCTTGCCTTTTCCTTCTTTAGTTCATTTTACAGGTTGGGGAAACTGAGGCATACAGGGGTAAGTGACTTGCCCAGGATCACACAGCTAATAAGTATGTGATTACGGACTTGAATGCAGGTCTTCCTGACTCCAGGCCCTATACCTTATCCACTGTGCCACCTAGCTGCTCATATATTATTTTATAGTTAATGGTTATCCTATTCATTAGAACTGGAAAAGAATTTGGAAGTTATTAAATTTAGTCATATCATTGTACAAATATAGGTGAGGAAAGTATTGTGATGAATATCAATCAAGATGAATAAAGTTTACTCCTATTTACTTCCATTCTACTAATTTTCCTGTTGGTGCATTTTAAATTTTCTTGTCTGCTTTGGACTGGAAAGAAATCTTTTTGAATGTTGGGTAATGATGGAACCAATTCAGCAAATTAACAACAAATATTTAAGTGTCTATTAGGTGTCAGGCATTGTGCCAAGGACTGGAGATAAAAAGAGAGACAAATTTGAGGTCCGTTCCTTCAAGGAGTTAATCTTCTAATGGGAGTGACAATATCCAAACAACTATGTACATAGAAGATAGATGGGTGGATATAGATTGATAGATATGTCTATTTCTATCTATCTATTATCTATCTGTCTATCTATGAGCTGTCTAACTAGAAAGAGAATGACAGAGTGATAGAGAATGGGGTGGTGGGAAATTGGGAAAGGTCTCCTGAAGAAGAGAGATCTAAGTTGAATCTAAAAAAGAAATCAGGAAAGTCAATAGATAGAGGGGAGGAGAGGGAATATTCCAAGCATGGAGGACAGAAAAGCATGAAGTCAGGAGATTGAGTATAGTGAAAAATAGCAAGATTTCCTCAGTATTACTATTCATAGTATTTTTGTAAATTAATTCTAGATTATGCTGAAGTTGAGAATGTGAATAAAATGTGGAGTGATTTGGGTTTCTTCTGCCTTTTGAGAAGCTTAGTAGTCAGTAAATGGAACTTTTGGGATATAAAAAATAATGCAAGGACTCACTGATGTCCCCAGAAGCAAACTTTCTTGTTTCAAGGACTTGGGAGACATTTGTAGCTTGCTTTAACCATCAGGAAATCACAAGGCAATCAATGTGATGCTATCCTTGTCCATTTATAACAGAACTTGAAAGCTAGGATACTTGGATTGAAATTTTAGGGATTATGCAGATGAGAAAATGGGTTTCAGCTGAAGCCTATTATTTCTAGCAGTCAAAGAAAGTCAAAAGGATACCTTTTAATTTGAGGATGGACAATTTTCTATTCTATTACATAAACTAGCTATGTGGATGATAAATTTCAAAAGTTACTCCCCAGTTTATAATGTAAGAATCTTAAGAAATCATGAAATTTCAGAGCTTGAAGGAGTTTCACAGAATACCTAGCCCAGACTCTTCATTTTATAAATGAGGAAATTGAGGATCACAGTAAATGATTTCCCCAGTCATATGGTAAGTCAATGCCAAAACTAGGTTTAGAGCCTGTTTACTTTTCTTTACATTGCACCATATTACTTGTAACTTGCTTAGCATCACAGCCTGGAGGAAAATGGTACCTCTTTCATTTGTCCCAATTGATCAAAAGTTGACTAGTAAATGTTTTGATCTTATAGGTTATAAGACCTTAAGGTTAGTTCTGAAAGAGACCACAGAGAGCACATTTTTGTGCTATATATGTCAGGCATTGTGCCAAGATCTGGGGATAAAAAGAAAGGAAAATTTGGGTTCCCTTCCTTCAAGAAGGTAATATTCTAATAGGAATGACAACATGCAAACAACTATGAACATAAAACATTCCAACTCTGGAATTCTGTATTCCGTCTGATAGTGGACAAATCCCTTCCCCATTGGAGCCATTTTTTCTTCATCTGTAAAATGAGGTGATTGGACTAGATGTCCAATCTAAATGTAAAGTACCTCCAGGCTCTAAACCCTATGAACTACAGTCCTATGATTCTCTTCTTCCCACTGACTCAAGGATCTGCTTACACTATGCTTGGTTGAAGCAGAAGTTAAGGAATTTTATCAATAGAATAAGAGATACTTTATGGTGTTGTGCAAATAGATGTATAAGATATGTCTCATATCAGGCTCTTCCTTTCTTTTCTCTACATCTGTGCCTTTGATCTTCCCTTTCTCCCTTCCTCTCTCCCTTTCTTCCTCCCTCCCTCTCTCCCTTCCTTTTTCCCTTTCTTCCTTTCTCCTCCCTCCCTCTCTCCCTTTCTTCCTCCCTCCCTCCCTTTCTCCCTCCCTTTTCCCCTTTTTTCCTTTCTCCCTCCTTCCCTCTCTCCCTTCCTTTCTTCCTTTCTCCAGCTTTGACATTCTTTGTTCTGAGGTCCAGCTCTGGAATTCCGTATTCTAAGAACCTTCCCAGCTCAGACATACCATGGTTTACGGTCTCTCCAAGCACTGACATTCTCATTTCTAAACTCCCTTCCATTCTATTCTCTACATCCTTTTAGTTTTGACAGTCTAGATTCTATGAGCACAAACCTTAAAAACAAGTCTATTATTTATTGCCTGGAATTGTCAAAATCAGGGATCAAGTTTCACTCTCCAACTGCTCTGAGGCCCTTAGACTTTGGACAACTTATTTGCTTAACCAGGGCCAAAGCAATGCACAACTAAATATAGTGGTTGTTCCTGATACCAGAGAAATGTGGCCACTCCCTCAGAGTGTGGTTGGCACCATTGTTGGCTCAGAGCAAGCCAGGAAGAGACTCACTAGTTTCATCATTTGCATCCTTGCT
Organism: Myrmecobius fasciatus; assembly: GCA_023553655.1. Taxonomy (NCBI): domain Eukaryota; kingdom Metazoa; phylum Chordata; class Mammalia; order Dasyuromorphia; family Myrmecobiidae; genus Myrmecobius; species Myrmecobius fasciatus. The sequence goes on from JAJPUD010000502.1 coordinate 10,154, forward strand.
TTTGCAGCCCCTTCCCCACCCTCTTGTCAGACTTGCTTCCTCACACCTGCAGTTCCAAAAGGGCAGGGCATAGGATAGCAAGGGCAGGAATGTGTGTAGGTGTGTGTAGTTGCCAGTTTATAGGTAATAAATGCAGATATTTGGGGACGTAAATTCAAAGTCTCTTGGATAGTAAAAATAAAACAAAATTAGATCAATAAAAGAACCATAAAAGCCAGGGATAAATCTGCTCATTTAAAAAATATATTTTTAAACTTTTTTTTATAGCAAGTGTGTTATTTGGACTCAAGGAAGGGGCTATCTAGTGAGGAATAATCTGATTTATAGGATCACAGAAGCAGATTCTCAGGTCTAGAAAGGATCTTTGGTGTCAGCTAGTTGAATCCAATACTGAAGCATAATGTATCTTTACATTGTTTCTGAGAAGTGGTTATCCAGTTCATTGACACAGGTCCAAAGATTCCAAGGTAAAGTATCCTTAGAGCACCACCCCCATTTCTTCCATCATCTCTCAGTGTCTTGTGGAGTCATTGGTTTCTACTTGGTCAATACTAATTTTTAATGAGTTGTTTTCTTCAGTATTTTTAATATATTTTAAAATTTAACTGTTAATTCTCTTTTGGCAATTTTCTTGCATAGCTCTCCTTTCTTTTCCCAGCATTTTTCCTGTTTTCTTTATTTAATTTAAAAATTGTCTTTTTTTTAACTCTTCTAGAAATATTTGTTAGGCTTGTGTTCAATCTGCATTTTTCTTTGAGATTTTGCTTGTAGATATTTTTAAAGTTATTGTTCTCTGGTGTGTTTGTGTCTTTCTTAAACTTCTATGTCACCATATTCTTGTGGTTGTTTTTTTTTTTTTGTTTGCTCATTTTTTCCAGTTTACTAATTGATTTTGGACCTTATGTTAGTGTTAGACTAGGCTCACTTTTTTTTTGGGGGGGATTTTATTTAAAATGCCAGCGTTTTTTGTTCTGCTGCTTTCACAGTTTATTCTTGGGACCTGTAAGATTTCACTGCTTTCAAAGCAATGTAATGGAGTTTCCATATTCTAGTGTTAACTACTCTTCAACTTTTAGAAGGTTCTTCTGTTCAAATCAACTAAAGAATTATTTTCTTTGGTATTTTCTACACTTATATTTAGCTGCTAATCCTTTTTTTTGATATTTTTCTTGCATAGCTCTCATTTCTTTTTCCAATTTGCCATTTGTCACCTTGATTTAAAATGTTTTTATTTTTTTTTACATTTCTTTAACTCATTTGACACTCCCTTGATTTCCATCTTCTCCCTTAGTTTATTCCACCACAGACTTCTGTGTGGGAATATTGGTTAGAACTGAGTCTTCCCTCTGCTCTTGGGCTCAGAGCCACACAACTATATTTCTGGAATTTGTTTCTTGTTCCTTATATAGGTAGACTCCTGTTCTCTCTTGATTACTTTGCACTCTGGAAATTATGACTTGGGACTGGATTGTGGTGGCAGAGCTATCAGATGGCATCAATTCCTGCTTCCAGGGCTAAGACAGTAATCCCCAGGGATTTTTTCCTGTCCTAGTGATTCTGTTTAAGTGGTTTTCAGTCTCCTTACAATCCCTGGATGCTGAAAAACTCCTAATCACTGTAGATGCTTCCATTAATCACAGCGTCCTCTGCTGCATGTGTTCCTGGCCATCCCCTGACTCAATGCCCACAGACCACTATGTCTACCTTCTTATGCTTCCCTGGGCTTTGACTTTTTCTTGACTTTCTCAATAAGTATTCAATCTGATGTGCTAGTTCTAGCTTGTGGTGGAGAAAGATGTACAGAAGCAAAGGCAAAAATACTACCTCTCTCTCTACCATCTTGACTCCACCCTCATCCATCACTTCTCAATGTCTAACACCACTGGAAGTAGAAGGAGATAATGTAAAATTCTTGGTGCTATACCTGATTTAGAACCAGATGATCTGGGTTCAAATTCCAATCCTGTAACCTACTTACACATTTGATCTTGGGCAAGTTATCATTTCTCTGAACGTTAGTTTCTTCATCTATAAAATAAAGGGGTAGGAATAGATGACCTCTAAGGTCTCTTTCAACTTTAAATATAAGACCCAAGAAACACATTGACAAAGTGGAGCCCATTCAGAGTAGGATGAACAGAATGGTGAAGAAATTGTAGACATTTAATAATTGGTTGAAGGAGAAGGGAGTGTTTAGACTGGAGAAGACTAAAGCTGGACATAATAGGTGTCTTCAGATATGTGAAGACATATAGCTAGATACCATAGCTATCATATGGTAGCAAGATTAGATTAATTTTGTTAGGCAAAAGAGGGCAGATCCTATAGCAATGATTTAAAATTGTGGAGAGGATGATTTTAACTTTTTATAAGATAAATCTCCCTACTAGTTAGTCCTGTCCAAAGTAAAATGACCTGTATTGAGAGATAGCAGGATAGCTACCACTAGAGGGCTTCGGGTAGATGACCATTTTTAAGGTAGAGTCTAGAGGGGATTCTGATCAAGTATGGATGGGCCTAGGTGATCTATGAGATCCCTTCCAACTCAGAGAATCAGAGAATTTTAGAGGAGGTGTCAGAAGCAAGAATTTGGAATTATTCCTGAGAACTTCTCTGGCAGACCCACTGTGCCTTTTTTCTGAAATAAAAAAGAATTCCAGTCTTCATCATGAATGAATTGATTTAAACATCAGGCAAGTAAAAGATTAAGAAAGTCCCCAATATTTTGGCTCTGACATCCTCAAGTGACTTGTCATTTAAAAGAGTTGAGGAGAGAGACAGAGAGACACAAAGAGAGACAGAGACAGATGGACAGAGACATAGAGAGACAGACAGGAGAGAGACAGATGGAGCTACAGAGAGACAGAGACACACAGAGACAGGCAGAAAGACAGAAAGAGAAAAAGAGACAAACGAGAGAAATACAGAGAGAGGTGGGAGAGAGAGGGGCAGACAGACTGAGACACACAGAGAGAGAGGTGGGAGAGAGACAAGAGACAGAGAGACATACAAAAACAGAGAGACACAGAGAGAGACAGAGAGAGGCAGACAGACTCACAAACAGAGAAAGGTACACAGAGATAGAAAAAAAAAAGACAGAGAAAGACAGAGACAGACAGACAGAATATAATCTCTGCCTGTTTAGAAATAGAGCAAAAGCAGTAATTTCAGTCTCTCTGAGTTCAACTTTCCAGTTGGGTCCAACAGCCCAGTCTGGATATTAGCTCACTAGAAAAGTGTCTCTGACACTAGATCAGCCGCATTCATTCGTTTGTTCATTCATTCACAAAATTTGTGAATTTACACATACTAGGTATTTGCTAGATACCTAGTATGTACAAGTATATATCACAATAATATTTCTTCTATATTTCAAAATATTTGTGATTTCATTGTTAATTTCTTCACATAGCAGGAATTTTTTTTTTTTTGAGAATTGTTAGATCTGAAAATATTTGTCATCTGGTGATCAACTTTCTAATAATGAGTTTCTGTGAAATTAGTTCAGTTCTCCACAGATTACACATATTTGGTTGCCAATGTCAGAAAACCAGGGTTTAGATCTCTGCTGTTTATTTTATTAATTACATGTGTGATTCTGATAAATCACTCCTATTTACTGGGCTTCTATAAAAGTAGAGATGGCATGGGAAGGATCCTGAGTATGGAATCAGAGCACTTGGGATCAAATCCTGCTTGCCACTGACTACTTTTTGATTTGGGGCAAGTCATTTAACCTCTTCTGAGTCTTGTTTATCTAATCCACTTAACTCATTGTATTATCTTGGAAAAGTCACTTCCTTTCCAGGATAACTTCCTTTTCTGTGAAATAAGAAATTTAGACCAGATGGCCTTTTGGATTCCTTTTGTCTCTAACTTTTTATGAATCTATTTTTGAAACAAACTATGTAATTTATGACAATCTCCACAACCTCCCTGATTTTTACTGCATAAAGACAACAGCTAAGATACCACTCTAACTCTGAATTGGAGTGGTAACGTGTGTGTGTGTGTGCATGTATAGAAATTAAAAAGGACTTGTTTCCTTCCAACTTTCTTTTCTTTCTTTTTGTTTTCTTTTCTTTTTTCTTTTCTTTTCTTTCTTTCTTTCTTTCTTTCTTTTTTTTTTTTTTTTTTTTTACAACAGAATAAGTTGTAGGTTAGAAATAGGGAAGTGGAACACCTGTAGGAGAGACTAACTAGCCTATTTGGGCAGTGGTCCATTCTGACTAGACTTGAGGAACTCTGTTGAGTACCTGTTGCTAGTCATTTTTAGCATGGTCTTGCGCACACACAGACATTTCTGGGTGTGAATTATACTTAAGGGAGCCCAATTAATTGTTATTTTGGCTTGTCTCAGTCTTACACTGGAGAGTTCTCTTCATTTTTTTTTCATGTTTCAGAATGATGCTTCTAGCCCCTTGAGTTAAATTTTTGACTATTTAAACTCCTGCTGAATTGGTTACACTCTATTTTTGCTGAAGTCTTCAGAGCACTTTCTTATCCTTCTCTGTATTCAGAGAAAGATCTCTAAAGCCAGATTAAAAACTTCAGTTTTTAGTTGTAATTTTTATATCAAATCATCAAGATGGTAGGCTAGAACTAGGGTGAGATTTTGAAGAAATTTGCTCATACAGTGGTGTGAAATACCCATTTGGGGGGTATTTCACACACACACACACACACACACACACACACACACACACACTTTCAATTGTTTAACCAAGCTCTTGACCAAAGTTTTGTTTTCACTATTACTTTGGCCCCTTTTACCTCCTTAGATCTCAGTTATTGATCTTTTTTAAAAAAATATTTATATTTTATATTTATATTTTAAAATATTTATTGTTTTTAATTTTGAAACTCATAACATGAAAATGAAGCACTTTATAAAAGTAAAAAACCTCAAAAACAAAAATAAAAATCAGAAAAAGATGCTTATACATGAAACAAGTTCTAATACAGAAGGCTGGATTTTCTTTTGAGTAATTAAAAATTCAACCTGGCACTTTCAAAACTATCCTCATTCCTTTTGGACTTCCTTCTAAGCTATTGCTCATTTGGTGTGAGGTTTTGCTGAACCCTTTTCAAGGTTGTTCATTCACCTTTGCTGTCTATTTTCACCAAATTCTCTTAACTGTAGCTCCAAGAAGCTGTAGAAGTGGCCATATACCAATAACTCCATTTTGGAACAGATTTATTTTTGGCAGACAGGTTAAACTAGGTTGAGTAAATTATCTCATGTTTTAATTAGGGATTTTATGTATGTGAGAGGTAATTGGAGCTAAATGACTTGCCCAGAGTCACACAACTAGTAAATGTTAAGTGTCTGAGGCTGGATTTGAACTCGGATCCTCCTGACTCCAGGGCTAGTTCTCTATCCACTGCAGCATCCAGCTACCCTTTAATTAGGGATTTGAACTAGAAGGACTCTGAGATCCCTTCCAACTCTAGACCTGTGATCATATGATCCTTCTACATTTTCTGCAGAGTAAAGTGCATAGATGTTATGTATAGCACAGATATGACTTAGCAATCTTTACCATGCTATGATCTCAGACTAAATGTTTGGCCCAGGTATTAAAATCTTTAAGTTCTATCACGTCTCTGCTCCTCCAAGAAATTTTCCCTGACTGCCCTAGCTTGCCCTCTCCCTAGTTTGAATTCCAAGCGAACTGATTAGCATTGACTGGTATTCATCACACACCTTCTGGTATTATTAATTAATAATAATAATGAACAATACAATTATCAATTATTAATAAAATGATAATAAATAATAATTAATATAATTATTAATGATATGTCCTCTGCACAGCTAAGCTTCCAGAGGACAGGGACTGTGCCTTCTACTTTTTTGTTCACAGTAGTTACTTGATCTATTATTTGCTGGATTTTGTTTGGAAATTGTTACAGATCTGTAGCATTTGCCCAAAGGCAGATGCTTCTATTGTGTGGGGAGTCCCCATGTACAGCATCCACTCAAAAATGTGCTGAGTGAATTGAATAGAAAAATTTTTTTCTTGTCTTCAGAAACCAGTATTTGCCCCAGCATTTAACTCTCTCCATCAACTTTGTTATGATAGCAAAGGCAAGTTCTATGGAAACCATTGTGAAATTCATCTCTGGAGCAGAGCAGAAGAGAGCAGCGCTAAATGTGGCTGCTGGAGGGTTGGGGAAAGCCATCTCTCTCCTTTTTCTCTTGTTGTTGTTGTTTGTTGTGCTTGGCCCAGGCTAGCTTTGGATTAGGACACGCTAATTTTTCAGGGGGGACCCAAGAGAAACCTCTGCTTTTTTTTCCATCCTAGCAGGGCAGCCAAGCTGGCTCAAAGGTCCTCCTCTTTCCAGCTGCTCCCTTCCAAACACACCCCTCCTCCTAAAGATAGCCTTTCTCAGTGGCCCCGGCTGGTGGAAAGCATGAAACATGAAGGGATTAGCCCAGGAATCCATCTGGGCTGACAAGGCTGGGTTTCCCTCTATAAACAAGAGTGGTGTTTTCAGGCTCTGGACTCTGCAACCAACTCTCCTTCCCTTCTGTGCTAACTCATAGGACAGCCAGATTTCAGCTGTGGTAACAGGCTAGGCTGTTTCTGGGGATGGAAAACAGAAACCAACCCCTTGCTTTTCAAGCTTCTTGAGTGCTGAGAAATTCATGCCCAGAAGAGTGGGGAATATAAATCTCTCTCCTTTATCCCTTGCTACCCTCCACTCCTTTTAAGAGAAAGGGGAGTCCAGTTTCCCACTAGTTTCATGTTCTGTCAGGGGTGGTACTGAATGGATTTACGTGATAACTGACTCAGTATTAGTAAGTGCCAATTTATATCTTTTTGCTCATAACTGACACAAAACCCCTTTATGTGATGCTATTTTTCACTGAATATCAAGTCCCTTGCTTTATTTACCTCAATCTACTGAGGATCTTTATAAAATCAATCTAGGATCAACTTCAACCTCATTAGCAGTGCCTTGAAGCAACTGAGATCATCAGCCCCAGGAAGTGTCTAAGGATACTAAAATGTATATAAAGTATTCTAGGGGCATTAGGGGGATATAGTAGGGGTACTAAAACATGTAAATTTGGGGGAGACCCTTGATCCAGCCTAAAGAAGATTGTGGGAATCATAGATTTAGAGTGAGAGGTCATCAACTTCAATCAAACTTCATATTTCACATATGGGGATACTGAGCTTCAGAATATTAGGTGACTTGCCCACAGTAACAGAATTAGTGTTTAAGGTAGGATTTGAATCCAGATCTCCAATGCTCCAAGTCCAATATTCTATCTGCTCTGACATACTGCCTCTTAAACACTGCCGTAACTCTTCTCCATACTAGCTTATTTCTGTGAATGACATCACTTTTCTATCAGTCTCTAAAGGCAGTTCTGATTCCCTCTTCTTCCTCTACATCCAATTAGTTGCCACACCACCTAGATTTTAGGGCCAAAGTTCTTGGCTAGCACCCAGATATAGATTTCAAAGGATCTGTGAACTCGGAGAAAAATATTGTAACTTTTTTTTTCAATAGAATTGGTTACTTTTACAATCCTATAAATGTTGTTTTCATGGATTTAAAAACATTATTCAGTGACTGTCTATTACATACAAAAAGGTTAAGAATTCCTGTATTATGGTCAGTCTTTTTCCCCCATAGATGCTATCCTGTTTCAGGCCTTTGTAACCTTCCATCTGAATCATTTTTTTATCTCCAGAATGTTTTCCTGGCCTCTAGCATTCATTCACTTCTAATTTACCCTTAAACTCACTGCCAGATTAACCTTCCTAAAGTCTATATGATTATTCCATTTCCTTTTCAGGAATCTTCCATGAATCCTCACTGATTCTAGAATAAACTCTAAGCTTTCATTCAAAGTAGATAGCTCACCATGATATCACACCAACTGATCTTCCTAGTCTTAGTTTCCATCATTTGCACACAAAATTATCTGCAATCTTTTTTGGATCATCATGTATTCTTCCATTCTGAAATTATGATATTCCTTGATTCAGAGCTATAGAGCATTAGTGAAAAATATTGGCCTTAAAGTTATGGACTTCAGTGGCAATGAATGGTTTGACATTATTGACTGTTTTGGGATGTAAACTCAGGCTCTCCTGACTCCAAGGCCAATAGCATGCCCATCACACTAGGCCACATTTTCCAGTACTGTATGTTATTCAGATTTTATACATTTGACTTCATATAGTTTTATCATAATTTTAGACCTATTCACTTACTGATTAGATGACAAGTTTCAATCAATATTTTTACATCCTAGTACCTGTAATCACTATGATCATGTATCACAGGGCTTTCTTAAGCTTTATTTTTTAAAGCTTCCTTTATAGCAAAAATCTACAGAAGGCTCAGATTCATGAATTTACTAAAATTTTTTCATTGTGTTTACTGGAACACTCACCCATAGACCCACTTACCGGAAGAGAGGGCAAAGCAAATGTTGGGGGTATTGAACCTGCCACCTCATTAGCAGTGCCTTGAAGCAATTGAGATCACCAGCCTCAGAAAGTGTCTAGGGGTATTAAAAAGTATATAAAGTATACTAGGAATAGTAGAGGATATACTAGGAAAATTAAAACATGTAAAGATATAGTCTTCCATGTCTGAGCTCATACATGCTTCTGGAAATCATCTGACATGGTCAAAATTGTTATGCTTTTAGTCATAACCATTAACAGAGGACCTAAAACACTAGTCAGTCAGTGTTTTGGGTATAGAATGGAGGTATTTGATCAAATGAAGAAGAAATTTCTTGTTAATTTCCTTATTTCTCTATTTGGACCAACTGGATACAAGAGTAGCATAATGAAATGAATAGAGGGCTTGAGTGCAATTAAAATCTCACCTCTGTCCCTACCAATGTAACCTGGCCAAGTCACTTAAATTCTGTGGGCCTCAGGCTCCTCCTCTGTAAAATGAGGAACTTTGGATTAGATAACTTAAAGTCCTTTCTAGTGCTAAGTATATGATCCCATACAAGAGAATAATTATTTAGATCCAGAGACTCACTTCCTTAGATCTGGGTGGGTTACAGAACAAATGGTCCTGCCTTTGAATCTGGCCAAGTCCCTTCTGATAAAGCACTGTGCATTCATCATTAATGGCAATATTAAGCCATCACAATTTCTTATTTGTTGACTGTTATGATAGGCTTCAAACAAAGTGAGATATAGTAAAATACACCTGGCTAAGGACCAAGGAAGTATTCAGAGACAGATTTATAATAGTTCTGTTTCTTAATTGGGAACTCTGTCATTTTTAAACCCAAGCCCCCAAAATTCATAATTATGAGGGGCCATTCACTCACTTGTGGCTAATTGTCCATCTATTTTCCCTAGCCCTCCCCTGGAATAAATAGTAAATGGTGGCTAAGCATTTAGGAGCCAGGACAGAAAAAGAAAAAAAGGATGTAGGAGTTGGCAGAGCTTGGCTTTGAGAAATCTCTATGGTTTCCAGCTGGCTTAACAACCAGAGCATCTGCTGCTTGTACCTACCAAAGCCGGAGAAAATTTCCAATATGGAAGAGTATAGTGTGCCAAGAAGATTAGACTTAAGAGTTAGGAGAGATCTTCTATACAGATCTTCTATATTCTTATTCTGACACCATTGGGTGTATGATCCCAGGCAAGACCTTTAAAGTCTATTTTTGTTGACAGGGTTCTTATATTGTAAGTGGTCTGTAAACAGATTTCCAGAAGGTCAATGATCCAGAAAGATCATTGAGTTCATTGTTATGATCACAGGATCTGAGTTCCAATCTTGCTCCTGCACTAATTTATATGACCTCACGCAAATATCTTAAGTTCTCTGGGCCTTAGTTTCCTTCTTTGTAAAAATAAAATAGTTGGGAGGAGGGCAGCTAGGTATGAAATGTATAGAAAACTGACCCTGGAATCAGGAGGATTTGAGTTCTAATCCAGCCTAAGACACTAGATATGTACTACCTATGTGACCCTGAGCAAGTCAAATAACCCTAATTGCCTCCAAAAAAATAACAGTAAAATGAAGTAATTGGACTAGATATGATTTAAAAAGTTCCTTTCTGCTCTAGAGAGATGATCACAAAAATTTGAGTTATCCAACTTGACTTCCCAAAATGCTCACTGCAAAGTAAACATTAATATACTCTATAAATATCAGTTATTATTATTCCTAACTAGTACCGAGATGTTCCATATAACCAATTCTCAGTGTAATGTGGGTTGGATGACCTCTGAAATATCTTTTAAATATAAGATTCTAACCATATTTCACTGGCTACCTTGAGGACATGGACCAAAATGAAATTATTCCTTCATTGAACAACATGAATGAAAGGTAGTGTACTAGTTTCTAGGTGGATGAAAAGATAAATAGGAATCACTCTTTGCATTCAAAGGAAGTATGGAAGATAAGACATGTAGATGGATAAACATATAATTGTGAACATAAATGATGAATAAAAGTAAAACCAAAATGTCAGGAAAGTTCAGAGATGGGAGAAATCACTTATGATTAGGGGAATCAGAGAAGGCTCATGGAGACCATGGCATTTGAGCTGAACTTGGAAGGTTGGATAAAATTTCAACAGTCAGAGTGGGGCATTCAGGAAACAGTATGAGCAAGGCACAGAAGTGGATAAGTATTGGGAATATTGGGGGAACCACAAAGGATTTATTTGGGATGTAGGTTAGAGAATATGAAGAGGAATAGGTGAAAACTAAAGTTGTTCTTCAAGTACCTTACATTCTACCATAGTGGACAGTGAAGGACCATACTATGGAAGACTGGAAATACCAGGTTAAGAGGATTTAGCCTTCACTTGACAGGCACTAGATATAGAGGTATTGAATGCTATTCAACAAGGAAGAGACAAAATCAAACTTGTATAGTAGGAAGTTTAACTTGGAAAGATGTATGTAGGATGGATTGCAATAGAAAATGATGAAAGGGAGATTTCTGTTTGAGAAGTAACAACAAGATTAAGCCAACTTGTGACCTACTTACCTACTAGTCAGCAACTCCCAATGGTCTATCTACAAAACGTTTAGTTTCCTCAAATTTGTGACAAATGGGGCATTTGCAGAACTTGAGAATATTACTAGCAGGCATAATGGGGCCTTTTACTTCTTGAAATTCTTAGTTCTCCATCAGCACCCACCCTTACAGTTAATAGAGTTCTCTCTTCCTTAACATACTCTAAGATTATGAATGTTTGAGTTGATTTCTAAATTGGACAAGGACAGAATTGTGACCAGCATGCTGGTTACCCAATTTTAAAATTGCTACCATGCCAAGGGAGAGCATAGTATAATAATAGGTATTTATGTAGCATTTTAAAGGTTGCCATGTGTTTCACATTCAATATGTCATTTGACCCTCACTACAATTTGAGTTATGTATTGCAACTATTATTATATAATAATATAACCTATGCCTTGTAGAAAAATTAATTAGTATCTAGTTTTTTTTGTTTTAAATCTTATAACGAAACAAAGTATATGCTTTCTAGCACTTGTTTGAAACAACGTATAATATAAACCTTTAAGTACTTTTTCTTGTTCTTATTCTATTTAGATCTTTCCCTTGCCCCTCCAAAACCTAACAAGATGAAACAAACCCACTTGAACTAGTTTAGATGTTACAACCATCAATCTATCTTTTAAATATACCCACCAAATTTCAATCTATATAATGCCTGTAATGGTGTCACATTGGATTCAGTTCTAAAACAAAAGCATTTTTCTCAGTCTCTATCACCCTTCCTTGCCCAGAGCTGAGCACTACGCAGACACTTCCCCTCCCACTCTAATACTAAGGCACCGGATTCCTTTGGCACTTGTACAGTTTCCTTGAGAATCAGTCATATCCCTTTATTTGGAGAGAGGGTACTTGTTTAGTCCAAAGTTATCCTCAATTAGTCCGAACTTTAGATTAAAGGCATTCGATGAGGAGATTGGTGTTTCTTAATTAAATAGAATGGAGGTTCATGTGGGACAGCAATATCACAGTGAAGGAAGTTTCTGGTGAGAAACATCCTGCATGGATATGGGCCAGTACCTTTTCTGAAAGTCACAGTCTTTACAGTTACCTAGAACACTAGGGGACTAAGTGATTTATCTATGGTTTCAGAGCTAGCATATGTCAAAGAAAAGACTTGAGCCAGGTTTTTCTGATTCTGTCGCCAATTCTCAATTTCCTATGCTGCTCTGCCTTCTCATTCATAGTCAAATAATAGTTAACTTAAATCTGTAAGAATGAAAGAGCCCTAGAGAGTGACAAGAATACTCAGTATGGCCATGGCCTGGACCATTGTTAAAACATTTTAAAAACTACCCTGTAACTTCAAAACTTTCTTGCAAAAACAATTCATGATAGAATACAGTATCAAGTGTCATAGGAGAGGATAAGCCTGAGAGGAAGATTAAAAGAGCTTGGATTTAAAGACCAGAGAAAAATGGCATAATGTTCCTCAATAAGAATTAAATTAAATTGTCTTTGGAGATCTTTTTGGAAGCAGAACATCTTTGAGGTCTCTCTAGGTTGAGGTTTTATTTATTCTTGGTGAGTAGATATGAAGGTCAGTTATTCTGTCATCTCTCTCTTACAGAAACTCTTCTACTGATTATCACCTTGGTCTCTTACTTAAAATCAAAATTTCAGAACTACTGATGCTTACTCATTTTGAAAGTTGTTGACTGTTTGTGATGTTGCCCCATAATTTTTCTCGTAACCTCAGACAACTTGCTGGTAAGAGGGTTGGAGAGTTCTTAGCTTTGTGGAGGCCCAGGCCCTGTGCTGGTTTCCTGAAGTCTTTAGTTTTATATCGAGTTTCAGTGAAATGTCAGGAGATTCAGCAGCCTGAGTTCAATCAATGCAGCAACTAGAAGGGGCCCTAGTGAGGAGGTGGAGAAGGAGGCTAGAGGTTGAGTTTAACTGTGCATGATAAACCTCAGCCCCTGCCTGATCAATTCTAAAAAGGTATAAATATCAGTGAAAGTGCTTTGTTGGAAGAGGTGGACAGGATGTTCATTTTTAATATAGTGAAAATTAATTAAAGAAGTTTGAAGTGTTTGCTTAGTGCTCAGCTCTGGGTAAGGGAAGGTGATAGAGACTGAGAAGAATTAGCCATGATCTGTCTCTCCCTCTTCCTCTCCCTCCTCCCTCGATCCCTCCTCCTTCCGCCTTCCCTTCTTCCCTCCTCTCTCTCTCTCTCTCTCTCTCTCTCTCTCTCTCTCTCTCTCTCTCTCTCTCTCTCTCTCTCTCTCTCTC
>JAJPUD010000502.1:23432-86503 GCA_023553655.1 Myrmecobius fasciatus
CTCTCTCTCTCTCTCTCTCTCTCTCTCTCTCTCTCTCTCTCTCTCTCCCTCTTCCTTTCTCCCTCCTTCCCTCTTCCCCTCCTCCTTCACTTTCTTTCTCTATCTCTATCTCTGTCTCTGTCTCCCTGTCTCCCTCTCTCTCTGTGTCTCTCTTTTCCTTCTCTGTTTCTGTCTTTCTTTCTTTTTTTTTAATAAAGCTTTTTATTTACAAAACATATGAGTGATTTTTCTACATTGACCCTTGCAAAAACTTTTTTCCCAAGCTTTTCCCCTCCTTCCCCCCATCCCCCACCCTTGGATGACAGGTAATCTAATACATGCTAAATAGGATAAATTATATGACAAATACAATACATGTATACATATCTATACAGTTATCTTACTGCACAAGATCTGTTTCTGTCTTTCTATGTCTCTGTCTCCCCCATCTCTTTCTCTCTGTCTCTGTTTCCCACCCACCCCCATCTCTATCTCCTTCTTTGTCTTCATCTGCAATTGGGGTTAAGTGACCTACCCAGAGTCACACAATTATAAAGTTTCAGAGGCTGGATTTGAACTCTCTTCCAAGAAATTTACAGTCTTGTTGGATATCATATGCTTATATGTAGATTAAGCAACAGCAGCTAGTTGTTGTGCATGGGGTGGCTAGATGGCACAGTGGTTAGAATTCTGGGTCTGGAGTCATGAAGACCCTGGGAAAGTCATATAACCTTGTTTGTCTCAGTTTCCTCATATGTAAAATGAATTGGAAAAGAAAATGGCAAACTATTCCAGAATCTTTGTCAAGAAAATTCCAAATAGAATTGTGAAGATTTGGACATGACTGAATAAAACAATAGAGTAAACAACTAGGTATCAATACAAGACTATATATATGATTAAGTGTTAGTTGTATTATATAGCTGATATGTCCAATCAAGTAAACATGTTTGCTTGAAATTCCTCATCTGTAAAATGAAGGCTTACATTTCATGGTCCTTCAACTCTAAAGATATGATCTTATATATTAGAAGGAGGTATTATTAAATTAGACTTTAAAAGATATATTGGTTTTGGATTAAAAGGGGAAAAAAAGAAAATAGGAAGGACCATTCAAGGTATTCTCAGTTCTAATAAGATTTGTTATGCAAAGTATTTTGCAGACTTCAAAGCACTAAATAAAAAGCATCATCTTTCTGACTTTGGAAATATAGAGGCAAGGGGAGCTAATGTGTACTTTTTCCCAGAGTACACATTAAATACCTATTCTAAATCTCTTCATTTTCCAAATGAGTTCCTTACTCTCAAATACTCCATCTGCCAAAAATACCTACTTAACATATTTACCTTTATAGGTGGTTGTATCAAATGAGGTGATTGATGGAGGAGCATTTGGGCAAAAAAAAAGTTTTTAAAGCACTAAATTACTGTTAAGGTGGTGTTTTATAAAGGCAATAGTTGGGAGTGGAGGCTTTTGAGATGTATTATCTAGTGACTTAGAAACACTAACTCTTTTAGGATTGTCTAGTTCCAATTTTAGCAAATTCTCCTGGGCCCCTATGAACTATAATAAAATAAAATAAAAGGGATGGGTCCATGGAACAAACTCAGGAAGTTTAGTAAGACAACATACGTAATTTGCTTTAACTTTGAAGACTTGACATTATAGAACTGGGTCCTCCTGTTATCTCCACCCGTTCCTGTTAGTCTAGAGCTAGACACTTGTTGCTACCTGTCTAAAAACCTTCAAGTACAAGCTTCTAGATGAAAGATGTATTACAGTGTAATCACACACCCTGCTCTGCAAAGGGGGTATTTTTTTTTTTTGCTTAGGACCTCTGTCCTACAGGAAAAGGAAGGCCTCCAGGTGAGGACCTATTGGGACCAAGAGACTCACTTGCAAATCTAAACATAGAGGAATATTGGGGACAAAGGAAGATAGTATCTCTTGCTGATGTTGGTATTGGTATGTTTGGTACCTTTACTTTAACAATTATTGAGTACCTCATTTTTTTACTCAGCAGTAATATTTGGAAAAAGTTCTGATTTTTGGACCCAGAGGAACTGTTAAAAATTTGCCTCTGCTGCTTATTACCTATATGATCTTAGTTAAGCAAGTCACTTAAACTCTCTGGGCTTTCATTTTCTTCTCTAAAAAAATGAGGAGATTGAACTAGACAGTATCTAATGTCCTTTCTAATTCCACTGCTATGATCCTAAAAGGCTGTAAATGGATAGCATTGGGAGTGATCAACTCAATCAAAAAAAACCCCATCTTTGAAGATGTTAAAATCTTTGGGGAATTCAAGATTTAACAAACACGAAATGATTGTTATTGCTTTTCAGTAGTGTCCAACCCTTTGTAATCCCATTTAGGGTTTTCTTGACAAAGATATTGTAGTGGTTTTCCATTTTATTCTCCAGCTCATTTTACAGATAAGGAAACTGAGGCAAATGGCTAAATGACTTGCTCATGGTCACATGCCTAGTAAGTATTTCAGGCCAGATTTAAATTAAGGAAGTTGAATCTTCCTGACTTCTGGCCTGGCACTCCATCTTCTGCACCAACTAGCTGCCCATGAAACAATAAGAGAGCGATAAAAGAAAGTGTTTATTCAAGACCTAAATTATACTTGTAACTGTATAAATTGTATGGGTCATTCTAAGTGACCTATTCTAATTATGGAATTTAGAAAAGGAAGAAAAGGGGCTGCAGATTTTGTGGACTAATTTTGAATCATATTGTGCTACGATTTCTTTCTTTCCCAAGTCTGAATTTGTTCTAGCAGCAAGTGTAGTTGATTTTTGTTTTAATATTTCCATTTTGTTAAAAAAAAAAACTTATTTTGAAGTTCTTGGCTTGTGACTAATCTTGCCTTTTGGCAAGAGATATAAGCCAAGACTGTGATGAAGCTGCAAAATGATGAGGGAGTGAGCTGTGGTTTGTTTAGAGTGCTTTCCTGCCTGCTGTTGCTATTTTAGAAACTTTGTGGTCTCCTGTGTCTTGCTTGCTGCATGATAGATAGTGGAGGGTTAGCTGAGATGCAACAAAATCAAATTGTGTCCAATTGAAGTAATTCAAAGTAGGAAATATTAGATTGAAACCTTTTTTCCAAGCCCTTTATCTCAGGACAAAATGCTGCATTTGCTATAACCCTCCTGAAGCTTCAGAATCATGTGTACTCAGTGTTTTTGTCCAATATTGCTATACAATTTGATTTGTCCTGTATCTGAATCCTTTATAACAAATTTTTATGTATCAATAAAAAAATCAAAATAAAATTACAATTATTAGATAATACTTTATGAAGAATTCTCTCTTTTCAAAACAAATCTTTGCAAATGTTATTATACTTTTAAATAGAAGGAAATAATTATTTATTAAATACCTAATATGTACCCAATTGTGCTGTGTGTAACAAATGTTGTTTTATTTATTTCTCACAACAACTATGGAAGATGGGTGTTATTATTAACCTCATTTTACAGTTGGGTTAACTGAGGCAGAGAGAGATTAAGTAACTTGCTTAGGGTCACATGGCTAGAAGCATCTGAGACCAGATTTGAACTTTCTGACTCTAAGAATAGTGCTTTGCTTATTGCACTACCTAGTTCCTTCAATGAATTTGAAGAATGAAGATTTGAGTTCAAATCCTGTCTCAGATATTACCTGGCCAAATCACTTCAATACTGAGCTTCAGGTTTCCCAAATGAAAGATAAAGATGCTACATTTGATTACCTTTAAGAGTTCTTCTTGCTCTATATCTATGATGCTGAGGTAGTAAAAATATCATTATTCCCATTTCACAGATAATAAAACTGAGTTTCAGAGAAGTTATATCTATTCAAGCTCACAGTTATTAAATCAAAGAGTCAGAACTTTTATCCAAGTCTTTTGACTCCAAAATCCCCCTGCTGCAGTATGCTCTTAACCATAGAGGATATAGATCCAGAGCCAGGAGTAGGAGGAGCCATCAAGTCTATCCTTCTCCCCTTTTTAACAGATGAGGAAACTGAGGCTCAGTAAATGTCTAAGTCAGGATTCCAACCCAGGTCTCTCTCTAATGTGCTTGTGCCTACAGAGCTGTGTATATCACCCCTTATTCCACAGATTCCTTAAGAAATTCAGGACATGAAGTCATATGTGACTTCATGTATCATGGTACATGGTAATCTCAGTATGTTTGCAGTTACTGTGATTGTTTAACGGTTTCCCTTGGTAAGAGCTAATAGGACATTGGTACCAATTAGTGAATCATACACTGATCTCATAATTGATACTCTAAAGACATCCAGCATGCTAGGCTCAGTTCTGTGTCATCTGTAATTAACTAGCAACCTAATCCCTGATCCGACACTCAGTGTAAGGAAATGAATAGCATAAAAAGTAAAGTAGAATTTTCACTCTGTGGACAGAAACCCTTGCAAATAATAGTATGCAAATAATACCATCACCATTTTTAGAAACCACTTTAAACTTGGTGGGCCTGTTTTCTCTTTTATACTTCCTTGTGGTTCAGTAGTCTATAACACATATTCTGGAGTGTCCATTTCAGAATAAGTTGTGTCAAATTTGGTTTTTCTAAGTGAATCCATTTCAGAAAAACAAAGGGAAAAATCCCGGTAACTCAGAAGGTTTTATTCTTGGTTTCTAACATATTTTACTCAGTGACCTTTAGGTTATAGGTTTTTTTTTAGTCTTAATAGTATTTTACTTTTCCAAATACATACATAGATTTCAACATTCATTTTTGTAAGATTAGCTCTCCAAATTTTTTTCCCTCCCTGCTTACCTCCTCCTTCCCTAAGACAGCAAGCCAGCTAATATAGGTTAAACATGTACAATCCTTTAAAACATATTTCCATATTTGTCACGTTGTACAAGAAAAATCATCCCAAAATGGGAAAATAGGTTAGTTTTTATGGTCTCTGAAAAGACAATTTCTTCTCTGTTTTCTAGTTTTAATATTGCTCTGAGTAGTGGCAACAACTGATCAGTATAAATTACTTTAAAAGTTTTTTAAACTACAAATAGACTATTTTCTCTCATTCTCATCTCCTCCAATTGAAAAGGAAAAAAAATAATCAAAAAACTTTTGTATGAAAAAATATATAGTCTAGCAAAACCAGTTCTCACATTGAATGAGACATATTTTTGGAGGTATACAGTCTTGAGTCCACTATATCTTTGCAGGAGGCTGGTACACATTTCATCATTTGTCCTTTGGAATTATAGGCTTTGAGCAGAGGGCTTAAATCTTTCTTAATTGTTTGTTTTTATTGAAAAATGAAGATTTGAGTTCAAATCCTGTCTTGGATATTACCTGGGCAAATCATCACTTCAACACTGAGCTTCAGATTTCTCAAATGAAAGATGAAGATGCTATACTTGATTGCCTCTCAGGGTTCTTCGTGCTCTAAATCTATGATAGAAGTAGTACAAATATTATTCTTTTCATTTCACAGATAATAAAACTGAAGTTCATAAAGGTTATACCTAACCAAGCTCACAGCTATTAAACCTTAGAGTCAGCCTTATGTTCATCTTTTGATTCCAAAACCCTCTTTCTGCTCCAGTTTGCTTTAAGACATAGATGTGAAGCCAGAAGGAACATTAGGAACTATCAAGTCTCCCCCTCTTCCCTTTTTAACAGATGAGGAAACTGAGGCACAGTAAATGTCTAAGTCAGGATTCCAAGCCAGGTCTCTCCCACTGTGCTTTAGTGTTGTTACCATAACAATTGTTCTCCTGCTTCTGCTCACCTTATTCTGCATCAGTTCTTAAAATTCTTCCCAGGTCTCTCTGAAACAATACCTTTTATCATTTTTTATGGCAAGATGATATTCCATTATGTTTTTATGCCATAGTTTGTTCAGCTGTCAGTCATTTGTTTTCTACTGAATTTGCTTTGGGAATGATTGTAGAGTGAAGAGTATCCTCACCCCCATTCACTACAAAAATCTATTTTATTTGAAATAGCCACTCATTTCTTATTTAGATATTCAGGGAAATAGCATGACTCTTCATTTTTTGTGTAGAATAGATTGAATTTCCTTTGTTCCAGCAAATTGTGCTTTATAGATTTTTATTAAGAGAAAATTTTTATGAGTGGCAGCATAGGGTGGCAGATATAGAACTAAGCTCTGAGCCAGGAAGACTTGGATTCAAATCCTCTTTCTGTTACATCCTGGTTGTGTGATGTAGAGTGAGTCAGTCAGTGCCCCAACAACTCCTAATACTCTGGAGTTGCAGATCAGGTTCCTTGGAAGAAAGTATTGTTATCCCAGAACTTCCTGTACTAATGAAATCATAGATCTTGTCCAACTCTTTGGAAAGCAATGGCCCCAAATTCAAACTGTATGCTGTTCTGAGTTTAGAACCTTCATCTTATTGTACTACTGCTCCCTAAATTTTTCTTTTGTTTCTCTTCTCAAAGACTTGACGATCTGATTATATATTCTTTAGGAGAAATAACTTGAGGAAGAGGGAGAGAAGTGGCTTGATATGGCACCAATAAGGGTTTGGCATCCTTGGCCTAGAAAACCAAGATAGCATCCTTGGTCAAAGAAAAACAACAAAAGACAAAAACAAGACTAACAGTCACAAAGTATTTCTCTTAGCTTGCATCAAATTTCATCACATGTTGGGTGTCATGCAAATCTAGAATGAAAGAAATCCCTTTTCAATGGCAAGTTATCCAGCTATATTTTCCTTTATTTCTCAGGGAAGAGGGGGTGTCTTCAAAAGCCCTTTTCCCCTATCAAACAACTCTTTCCTACTTGCTAGTGGATCTAAGCTCTTCCTTTTGCTCACTACTTCTTTTGACTATCATAGAATCTCCTGATGAGAGATCAATGATAAAATACCCAAACCCAATAACTGAACAGGAAGTTGTACCTCAAAAATAAACCCTTTGTACAAACAGTAATTTTTCTTTTTTTTCCCCTCAAGTTCCTGAAAAGGGGTGAGGGTGGGAGGCAGGATCAAGTCCCCTGATGCGACAGCAGACCATATTAGCCAGGGTGGAAATGATGATTAGAAGATTAAAATATGAGACTAGCCTGAAGGACCACTTAGTTCTGGTTCAATTCAATTTAATCCAACCGGTATTTAAGTTCTTACTATAAGCAAGGCTCTGTGGGGAACTACAAGAATCGAAAATAACAACTTGTTCTTAAGAAGCTAGTGTTCTATAGCCACTTCCAGCTCTGTTGTTCTAGGTTCTAAAGCCATTTTCAGGCTTGACATTTTTTGTTGACTGAATGTGACATTCTTTATGCTCTAAGTTAGTAACTTGAGATCTAACCTTGGAGTCAGAAGACTTTAATTTGAATCCAATCTTTTTTCAATGAAATAGATTAGGAACCTAGCAATCAGAGATTTAAAGACTGAATCTTTTCACAGTCCCTCTCTTTTAAATTGTTTATGTCTGTTTTCCTTTGTAGTAGTTTTACTTTGTTTTGATAACAAGAACTTGTAAAACTTAAGAGGGCCTAAAAAGATTTTTGGTTTATCTGGCCTAAGTTATTTCTTATAAATTTTGTAGCATCAGAATGAAGTCAGGTCAAGAGAACAAGCATTTATTAAACATCTACAATATGCCAGACTGTGCTGGGAATGCTGAAGAAGTTAAAAACAGTTTCTGTTATCAAGGAGCTCACAATTTAATGAGAGGAACAAAATGCAAACAACTATGTACAAACAAGATGCAAACAAGATCCTCTGAGGTTGGTCTCAGAGAGAAGGTGCTGGGATTAAGAAAGACTAGAAAGGCTTTTTGTATCTGGTGACACTTCAGCTGAGACTTAAAGGAAACCAGGGGAGCAGAGAAGCAGAGATGAGGAGGGAGAAAGGCCCAAGCATGAGGAACAGCCAGGGAAACTGCCCAGAGTCAGGGAAACTGCCCAGAGTTGACAAGAGTTATGTCTTATTCAAGGAACAGCAAATGCTGGCGAGACAGCCTCTGTTTTAGGAGTCTAACCAGCCATCTACTCAAAGGCATATTAATAATACATGGCCACAAACACTTGCTTTCTACTAGGACTCTGAAACCATCCTGTTATATTGATCAAGTTCTGAAAGCTTTCAGCATTAGTTTGACTATTCTAGTCTCTCCTCTGTGAAATCTTTTTGATTGGCCTTCCTCACTCCCTTCAAATGTGTTCTCCGTCTCCTCAAATCTCCTTATATTCTCTTCTGCTCATGTTATATATGCCAATAGAATATAAGCTCCTTGAGGGCAGGGACTTTATTGTTTTTTTTTCTTTGTGATTCTAGCAGCTAGCACAATGCCTTAAAAATAGAAAGTACTTCATAAATGTTAAATTAAATTGAATTTTGAAATGCAGTGTTGTCATTTCAGAATCAAATAGTTCTCGTGTTTCTGCCTACATGAGAAGAGCCATTTTTCATTGTGAGATTTTTCAGTAAATGGATTACTTTTTACTTTTTACCCTTGATAATTTATGTCAAATTAAATATATCGGGGGGGAAAAAGGACTATAGATGGTTGCCTAACAGGAGGGTGACACAAAAGAACTGGGTACTGTAGATCTTTTTTAGCCATCCTGCATTGCCAATGAAATTGCTCCATTACACTGTGAAAGAGACTATACCCAATATTTTTATTGAACCCATAGATTGAACCCATTTGGATTTTTGAAAAACATAAAAGAGAAAGCAAGGGTCTTGCCTTATCACATATTCACAAATGGTCATGAAGAACTACAAACACTCTCCTGTCCTTTAGAAATCAAAAAATGTCAGATGAAGTAGTCTTAGAATATAGAATGTCAGAGTTAGGAGAGACCTTAGAATATAGAGTATTAATGCTATTAGTGTCTATAGAAAATACAATGTCAGAGCTGGGAGGGATCTGAGAAGGAAGAATGTTAGAGCATCAGAACTTGAAGGGTCCTTAGAAGTCATTTGTCCCAGTCTTCCTCATTTTAGCTCTTTTCAGTTGAGCATGTCATATAAGTCTTACCTTAGGAGAAAACTTCTGGTGGTTATAAACACTAGTTGAGTGGTAATAAACATTAGGTTTTCCTTTGGGTTCTTGGTTAGTTAAATTGCTCCTTCACTGGTTTTTGCCTTATTTTTGGTGATTAGGTACATCCTTTGATGGGTAATTACTATGCTTGTAAAATCTTCTAAAGAATTTTGGTTATAATTCCTAGGATAAATTTAATGAAGTCACATCCTTGTTCAATAGGGGTTTTGCTTAATGAATTCATTCAATTCAACAAATATTTGTTGGGCATCTATTATATCCAAGGTTCTGTGCTAAGTCATGGGCTATAAAGATACTAAAGACAGTCAAGCAGATGTATAGCATTTGTGTATATTCTGAAGAATGTCACTTACTCATTTCAAGGTCATAGGATGTAGATATGGAGCTAGGAGAGACCATGGAGCTCATTTAGCCTGGCTCCTAATTTTTGTATTTAAAGCAGGAAGGTATCATAGACTTTGAGCTGGAAGGAACCTTAGTGGTCATCTAGACCAACTTCTTTTTTACATGTGACAAAACTGAGACTTGGGGCATTAAATGACTTAGCCAAGATTATACAGATGGGCACTTTTGGGAGTCAAATTCAGAACCATTGACTCCAAAACTAGTATTCTTTCCATTGTATCACAGCTCTTTGAGGTCACTTAGTCCAACCCTATCTTTTTGGAGATAAATATGCAGCATTTGCTAGTTGTCCCATACACATTTCTTAACACAAGAAATAGTACATGTTGGAGACTCCAATATTTCAGAAATAGTTGGAGGGACAGAGCTCATTACAAATTGGTCTCATCTAAAATATATACTTTGCCCCTTGAAGATCTTGCCCCTTAAAGATGTTTTTAAAGGCAGACACCAATGTATCAGGGACAAGTGCTACCTCTCTCCTTGAAATAAATTTCTAATTTACCTGACTGCACTAACAATAATTGCTCCAGACAAAATTTGGGCCACATATAAAGGAAATAAGTTTGTAACTTTAAACTTTGTACCTAAAGATGTGATTAAATACACTTTTCTGAGCCAACCTTTGAAAAGATGTGCATATATTATAATGATTAAAATTACAATAAAAATGAGGTACACATTTGAAGGATTAAATCAGGAAACATTCCTTTTATTACTTTTTAAAAAATTTATCTCTTTATTCTTATATTGCTATAGTACTGAAAAAATAGGAACTTTGAGCTTGTTCATATTATCTGTGAAAAACAGGAAGGAAATATGCCGAGTCTTAAGAATTTGCATGACTTTAGTGGTTATATCAGTATAAAGAAGGAAACAGCCCATATTTATCATAACTTCATAGAATTCTCAAGAATAATTAAATGTAAGCAGGTCTCCAAATGCACTTTCTGTTTTTATTGACATGAATCAAGTGTCAGAATGTATCTTTAAGATACTGATGTTGAGAACCTTAGTGTAAGACTTAATAAATTGACTACTTTTCTAAGATTCAGTAGATCCAGTTCATGAAATGAGGACTTAGCCAAAAATCTAATGCAGATTTAGAAGTTTATGATTAAATTAAATTATAGTTCTACAAAGATAGTGCTGCTATATATAACCAAATTCTATAAAGCCATAGTCCTGATCATATCAACACTCCTAAATTTCCAGCTTTTGTGAATTGCTTTTATAACCAACTCTCTAGTCTCAGTGATTGCTTTCTTGATCTATGTAGCTAGTAAAAATTTAAAAAAAGGCAAACATGGCACTGAACCTGACTTCCAAATGGTCAGTAGTTAAGTTTTGTCTGGGATCCAAAATGGCTTTAAAGAAAGCATGTTATAGTAGATATGGGGCTGGCCTTGAAGCTAGAAAGATTTAGATTGAGCTCTGCCTTTGACATCTACTATCTGTGTGACCATGGACTAATCACTCATATCTTAGTTCCTACACAACTCTAGAAGATTTCAAATTACAGAATAGTCACTGATCTGCATTAGTAGAAGCTGTTTCTGCCCCAGGAGACTCTTGCAGTGAGCCAGTCAGTCAATAAATATTTATTAAGCACCGACTATGTGACAGGCACCGTGCTAAGTGTTAGGGATACTACACTAGTAAAATTCCAAGCCTGGGCAAAACTTCTTGGCTCAAAGAAATGCCAATTAGACTTGCAAAATGTGGCATGAGTTGCAAAAGTAACAGGGGTCAAAGGTGATTTTTTTTTTCTCAAAAATGGTTTTGCAAATCTTTTTCAGAGCTGATAGATACACACCTTAGCTGGATACAAAACATAATATGAAACAGAATGACTGTGATCTTTGATACAAGAATTCAAAGTTGAAGGTAACCAACATTTTCTGCCTTTTTCTCCAGCTGTGTGTTTTCTTAACCTTTTTTTTCCTCCAAAAAGCCCCTCATGCCATGTGTTCCTATGAATTAAAGACATTGTATTATTATTATTTAATTTTTATCTACAGGAATGTAGCTTATAGACAAACATTATGGGGGATATGATATTGAAAATTGCATGTTTCTTTAAATGGCACCCTTTGCTATGACCCATTAACTGTCATGGATCAAGAGAACTTGTATACATATTTGTTTTGCAAATGCAGATCAAACTTGTACTGACTTTAGAAGCTTGTAGCTGAGGGAGGGACTGTCTCTATTTGCATGCATTTCATCACTGTCCTCTGTATTCAGCCAAGAAAGTTCCATGACTATCAATGGGGGAAAAAATTGTAAATGAGTAGGCCCCTTGTCCAGGTACAAAAAGAAACTGAATTTCATTGAAACCAGGATTTCCCCTAAACAACTTTTGCCATTTTTCTGGTCAGCTTTATTTAGAGATTTGTTGTGGGGATCTTGTTGAGAATCTTATTTCCATATATGTATCCCCTTTGACTTAGAAAACTCTATCTCCATACTAACTTTCTTGCAGTAAAAAAGTCTTCCTTTACAATATTCTTTTACAAAGTTCTTCACTCAGAAGTTTCTGGGGTTTTTAATTGGCCAGATGGGGATAGTATTTGCTGGCACACTACTTCTCTTATTTGGATACCACAGGCTTGTGAAACCTAAGTTCTAGGAGGTTGTAAAATCTCACTCTGAGTTGAAGTTGTCTTCTATTTTTTAGATGTAAAAGCTACTCTGAATTACACATGGTTTTCATCTATATTTTTTCCACCTGGTTAATTGTTTTAGAGTTAATTTTTGCCTCTGAGATGGCTTGCTATCCCCCTGCCCACCCCAGCCCAACTACATACCAGGATCCTGTGAGCCACAGTCTATGCCCTGAGCAAATGCATCTTCCTTTCAGTATTATTCTGAGCCAAGCACAATTAGAAAATTCAGACTGCCAGGGAAAAATCATATCATGAAAGCCAAAGCCAAATAAGAAAGGTTTTTGGATTAACCTTACATAAACATGAATAATTGAAAGTTGTCTATATGTTTCAAGGTACCTTTTCTCTAGTGGAAAGAAAACTGGATTGAGAGTCTGAAGAACTGAGTACCAAATCTCACTCCACTTCTTATTGTGTGACTTGAGGCAAATCCTTTCCCTTTTCTTTTATCTGTAAAATGATGACGCTAAAAGCTGATCTCTAAGGTTTCTTATAGCTCTCTATCCCATAATCCTAGGATAACATCCCAGGACATATGCCACAAAAGCTTTTCATCAGTGTGCACATGAAAGCTCCTCTTGAATGGAAGTCCCTTTGTAGAAGTGACTAAAAACTGATCTTTCTTTCCATGGGGCCTGCATTGATCTGCAAGTCATATGCAATTTAATTCAATTCAATTCAGCCAGCATTTATTAAGCACTCACTATGTGTTAGGCACTGGACTAGCTGGGATAAAGACTAAATCAACATGAAATTGTTAAATAATGGGCAGCTAGGTGGTACAGTGAATTGAACTCTGGCCCTAGAGTCAGGAAGACCTGAGTTCAGATCCTCAAATGCTTACTAGTTGTGTGATCTGGGCAAGTTACTTAATGTTAATTAGCTTCTAAACATTTAAAAAATAAATAAATAATTATCTTGTGCTGGCACTTGTTAAGTTTTGGGAATACAAATAAAAGCAAAAACAGTCTTTGTCCTTTAGGAGTTTACATTCCAATGATGGAAATTTCATATATACATATATTATTTATATATAATATATTTAAGTGTGTGTATACATATATGTATATATAATATAGAAACATAAACACATATTTATGCACACAGTAGATGATAATCTCAGAGGGTAAGACTAATTGCTGGAAGAACTTTTCAGTATAATGTTGGATTTGAACTGAGTTTTGAAGAAAGCCATGGAAACTAAGAGGCAGAGATGAGAAGAGAGAGTCACAGCTTGGCAACAGCTAATGAAGAGGTGTGGAGAAGAGACATGGAGTGTCACATTGAAGGAATGGCAAATAGGCCAGTGGAGTTGGATTGGATAAAAAGAAATGGTCCTTGTCCTCAAGGAGCTTACATTCTGGAGGGGGTGAGAGGAAAGGAACAACATGAACACAAATAAGAAAATACAAAATTAATGTCAGGTAATTTTGGGGGGATTCAGAAAGCCTGCCTTGAAGGAAGCTGGAGGTCTAAGAAGCAGAGGTAAAGAGGGGAGGGTATTCCCAATACTTAAAAAAAGGCACTGAAGTGGAAGAAAAAAACGTGGTGCATGGAGAACCTTCCAGTAGGCTACTATGACTGGAAGGCGAGTAAGTAAAGGTGACTAATGTGAAATGGCCTAGAGAAATAGGAAGGAGAACGTTTATGAGGGGCTTCAGGACCAAGCTTAGGCATTTTTACCTTGGGAGCTTTGGGCCTAGGGAATCCAGGAAGCTTCTCAAACAGGGAAATTGAAAAAGCCTTCCTATTCATGAGACCAGATAGCCTGACTTCCCTTCCAGATCTCAGGTTCTATGAGAGAGTATATATTCAGAAATCTGGAAGCCTGGCTTTAGCCTGTTTGCCACCAAAGCCCCATGAATACCACATCTCCAACCTGTCCTGGTGTTGTAATGCCTGAATAATGTTTTTAGAGGTAGTGGAGTTGGTATAGTTGGTATTGTAAAATCTGGCAGTTCTACAATCCCTTGTCTCAAGATTAATGTTACCATGTGGATTGTGAGTTTTTTAGAAGTACTTGGTTCCCAAGTATCTCATCTGATTAGAGTTGTTTTATGTCATATATCCTGTTGATCCAAATATAGGTTACCCCTGAATGAAGGCCTGACTCCTGAAATGAAATATCTTTGAAAGAAAAAAATTAAAGGAAGGCATATACTGAAAAATAATACACATAATAATATATTTACTTATTTTTTTAAGCAGATCTATCTGGGAGAAATTTTTTTTCTTCCTAAAAGAATAAATAAGATTTGTTCTGTTACAAATGTAAGAAACCATTCAAGTTTACGGGAGCCTAGCTAGGAAAATGGGGAGGAGCTAAATGTGGTCCAGTCATTTCCATTTGTCCTCTGACCCTACTTTCTTCATCCCATTCCTAGGGTCAGACTGTCACTCAACCGATAGACTTGCATACTCCTACTCCCTGGACAATCTAGATCACTTTCCCTTCCCTCCACACTTCTTCATTGACACTGAGTTCCTCATTGCCACCACTGAGCAGTAGCCCCTGTATATCAGACATGGGAACACTTGGGAATTTCACATTATCTTCCCCTTTGTAAGGGTCCCCTCCAGAGTTAGGGGTGTTGGGGCCAGGGGAATAGACAATGATCAAATGACCTTGGTAGGAAAACGTTAGAGAAATTATGTTTAGAGCATGAGTCTAATAGCCATATTTAGTTTTTATATTAGACTTGAGGAAAGCAAAGGAAGAATACCATCTCTTTAGATCAATACCGTAATGTTTCAGATGGTCACCATGGTTTAGAGCTATTGTTTAGTAGTTTTTTTTTAACATGAAATAAAAAAGGACCTTCTAAAGTTGCCATCTGTTTCTCAGGTGATCCATATAATCCTTGAGTTGTCTAGGATCCTTGTCTATTATATCTATATTCTTTATATATTAGATTATAGACAACAATAGAATCCTTTGAGTTGTCTAAAGGTAGTTCTCTAGACTACAGGTGGTTCTCTAGAAGTAGGCAGAAAAGAGATTCAGGTACCCCTGAATTCTCATTGAGGGTAGTTCTGCCTAGAGAGTTCTGTGAAAAAAAATCTGTAAAAAAGTCAGATTAAAATTATAGGAAGAACAGCTTTTGGTGACTGAAAAGCTGGTAATTTCTTTCCTAGGAACAAAGAGCAGTTCTCAGATACCTTCATTCTCAGCCCCAAACCTATTTCTTTATTTTAACATTTTTACTCAGCACATTGGGAAATAAAGATTCCCAGGGTTTCCCCTGGGGGGTAAAAGGAGAAACCCTTGTCCTATCAGGAAACCCTTCTAAACTAGGTTCCCTCCTCCTCCCACTTTGCTGCCTCTCACTCATGCTGCTGTTTGAAGCTAAGGAGTGACTGAGTCACAGAATGAGGGCCTAATGAAGGGACTAATTTTAACCCAAAGAACTTTCATTTTGCCTTACTCACTCCTCTGCTCAAAGCTAGTGGGGCCAAAACTCTGTGAGCTGCATCCCTAGTCTAGGCCCTTAGTTGTTGTCCAGCTGGATTATTTTAAAAGTGTACTAGTAGGTTTTGTTGCTACTGTCTCCTTCCTTGCTTCCTCTTACCACTAGCAGAATCATCTTTCTTATGTATAGATATATGCTCATATCCTTCCTTTGGTCAAAACCCTTCAATTGTTCTCTGAATGTCTAATAAATAAAGTTATAGTTTTAGCCTAGCATCCAAGGCCTTAAGCAATTTAGTATTACCTTATTCCAAACATTTCAAATAGGTGCCTCCTACCTTCTTTGTATGCTAGATGGAAAATTTACTTAAAAGTTTACTTGCTGTGTGCCCAGGCACTCTGCTAAGGACTTTTAATGCAAATATAAGCAAAAATACAGGTAGTCCTTGCTGTTAATGGGGTGAGACAATACATAAAATGGAGCAATAAAGACTGACTTGGACATTTCCACAAATGGAGGTTCTGAGAAGAAACTCATTAATTAGAGGAGGAGGTTGTAATAGTGGAGGCATATTCCAGGATGAGAAGATTACTGAAGAATGGTGAAATCCAGGGAATCAGGAGTCCTGGACGTTTCTCTCTTCCACTTTTGAGCCTCTGGTCATACTATCCCTCTATAGTAGAAAGTCTTTCCCATCCACTGTCCACTACTTGTTGAAACTAATTTTAAAGATCAAATTAAATGCCCATTCACTTAATCCATGCAACCTTCTCAGAGCCCTCAATTTGATAAGGGGTTTCCATTTATCCTGCCCTACCTCTGCTTCAGACCTCACATAGATTACCACATAATCATTTGGTATTATTTTTAATAGTTATTTTTGTCCATGTCATAACTTCTTACTGGATCAGGAGCAGGATTTGGGTCTTATATAATTCTTTGCTCTCTTCAATACCTAATCTAGTACTCTGCACATAGTAAGCACTAAATAAACATTTGTACAAGTCAGATTAATTGAACTGGATCCCAAGGTGAATTCTATATTCTTTACCATTAACTAATTTCTTGTCCTTATTGGGCTAATTTCATTCTTTTCACAATGTGTTCAGTTTAGAAGAATAATAGTTGAGAGGCAGTCAGCATGATGCCACAGAAAACAAACTTGGATTTGATGTCAGAAAAACTGGGTGGAAATCCAAACTTTCCTACCTGTGTGACCAAAGTCAAATTCCTCCCCTCCCCTTGACCTTCTTCTACACAGGTATGGAGGTTACTTCCTCTGTAAAATGGGGAGGTGGGACTTTCACCTTTAAATCTTATAACTAAATTAGAAAATTGCTTATCTTCTCAGGGAATCACATCCAGGATGGCCTAGTGCATTTATTCTTGGACTTTGTGCTTAAGGGATCCCATTTTCTATGATCCCTCTCCAAAAATAAGTTCATCCTTTAGAGGCTTGCAAAATTTTCTAGAGAAAATGATACCATATGACAATCTCCCAAGAAAGCCCAAGTTTCTCAGCTATGAAAGTCTGAAGTTCCCATGCTCCTTAATTTGAAAATGCAGAACTAAAAATGCAATAAAATGAAGTAAGAGACAAATGTCCAGGAGGGGGAATTTGGAAGAGAAACAAGACTAACCTGCTCCCACCCTTTGGGAAGGATGTGCTAGTGAATGTATAATAATCAGCTCTCTGGGAAAAAATGTGTACACATTATACATTTTTAAAAGTTTAATCTTCATTCTTAACACTGAAGTCTAGATACTCAAAAAAAGAAAGAAAAGCAAAAAAGCCCTGATTTATAGCACTTGCCAATTTCCAAGGTGTAAATGCTCACACTGAAAATTAAAAATTGGCTCTTTTAAACAGGATTGAGATGATTCCATCTCATTCCTGGTACATTTTGACTATGGACTTTTGAGGAGAAATGGCACACATGAGGTGGTAAGAACATAGATTTTTGGATAGGGCCATTCTGGAAATATATTTGTCAACTCATCAATGAGCATTTATTAAGCATCTACTATGCACTATGACAAGGAGTCATAAACTCCTCTTTTTTTTTCTTCAAAGAGACTGATTATAAGATTATAGAATTTAGAATTTAGAGGGCTTCCTTTTAAGACCTGTTGAGGGAGAATTATTCAAGTAATTAGTAGCAGGGTTAAGATTTGAATCTGGGACCTCTGACTTGAAGTCTATCATCTTTGTCACACGTGGCCTCAGTTCAATAAGTGGTCATTTCTTTATTAAAAGAAATTAATTAATTGAAATTGATTTATTTATCTTTTTTGGCATTAATGTTTTTAAACCCTCTCCCACCCACTGAGAAGTCAAGTAATATGCTATCAATTATAAATGTGAAGTCATGCAAAACATATTTCTAAATTAGCTATGTTACAAAAAAGGCAAGAAAACTAAAGTAACAAAATATGCTTCAGTCTTTATTCAGAATTCATCAGTTCTCTCTCTGGAGGGGGATAGAATTTTTTCATCACTGGTCCTTTGGAATTGTCTTGAATCATTGTCTTGATCAGAGTAGGGGAATCTTTCATAGTTGATCAACTTTACAATATTTCTGTTGCCGGGTACAATGTTGTCCTGGATCTGAATGAGGAGTTATTTTTTGAGTGCCTACTTTAAGCAAAACTCCTTGGCTTCACCAGATCATTCCAAACTTCCATTACACTGGGGATGGATAGGAAATTACTGCAGCAAAAAGTATGCTTCAAGTGTGTGTTCTCTAAGTCCTACTTTGAACCCAGTGAGGAACATAAACTCTAAAGAGGAGATAGTTCAGTTTAGCAAACGGAAGTGGATTTAATCTAGGACAGACCCAAGTTCAAATCCTGACTCTGATACTTATTAACTCTGCAGTCCTCGAAAAGTGACTTCAGTTTCCTTATATGTAGAGTGAAGCAAATAATACTGAGGAATAGTTGTGAGGAAAGTTTCTTAAAGTCTTTAAAATACTATTTAAATGGAAGTTATTAAGCAGTTTTGCTATCCTTCTTACATTGTGGTTGTATGCCTATATTCAAGCTGGGGGAGAAAAAAAATTTTTTGAATATGCATAAATTAGAGGAATAAAGTTCATTCAGAGCTTTTTATACATTTTTCTCTGTCTTTCTGACTTTCAGCAAAATCACCTCCATAAAAGTCAAATCCAAAAAATCCTCATAGAAAGCATCACCATTATAATACTAACCCTAATTCTTTTTTTTTTCTTTTTTTTTTTTTTTGCTGAGGCAGTTGGGGTTAAGTGACTTGCCCAGGGTCACACAGCTAGGAAGTATTAAATGTCTGAGGCTGGATTTGAACTCAGGACTTCTTGACTTTAGGGCTGGTACTCTATCCACTATGCCATCTAGCTGCCCCTCTAATTCAGTTTCAAATGAGATAATATGTCGGGTTTTGCAAACCTTAAAATGCTATATAAATGCTAGTGATTATTATTATTTTCTAGCTGAGGAAATGGAGGTTGAGAGAGTGACTTGTTTACATTAACACAGCCAGGGAATGTCAGGGTCACTTTCTGACACTTGGGTCCAGTCTTCTACAGGGCCAAAACTACTTTGTATTTAAAACAAGACCTTAGTATGGCTTTACCAAGAGGGCAAACCAACCCTTGGGCTCCAAATAGTCCAGAATAGTGCTGTAGAAAAGGACCAATATGATCTAGGAAAAAGCACACTAGTTTAGTAATCACCAATTTCTAATAGAAAATAGTTAAAATTCATTGTAATTAGAGCTATTCCAAAGTAGAGTAGATTATATCCAGAGGTCTTGAGTTTTCCACACTTGGAAAGCTTTACACATAATAGATACTCACAAAATAACACTTAATTCAATAAAACTAAGTATAAGAAAGCCTTGGATTTCAAATCAAAGGATTTGGATTCAAATCTTAGCTCTGTTATTACAAATAAAGGTGGTTCACAGTATATCAGGTGTGCTGCAAAGAGTATTACTACTCAATTAGGAATTATATTAGGTGATTTTTGAGGTTCTTTTCACCTCTTTGAGGAAGATCTTCAGAAATTAAGTGTTGGAATATTAAATGTTATAGATACTTGCTGATACTTGTCCAGGACAATAGGGGATGGTGGTTACAATGCTCTGTTAATGCTCCAGTCCCAATCTTCTCACAAAAATATTTTGCTTTTCCAAATTATATTTTTTCCCAAAAAATGAAAATCCACCTCTTCTCTCCCTATCTCATTGAGAAAAAAAAAACAAAGCCCCTCTTATAAACTAGGATAATCAAAGCAAAACAAATTCCAGCTTCTTGTTATAGTATTTATTGATCCTTAGCTGAGAGGATCAGAAAAAATGAGCCAAAGGGAAAAAGAAGAAAACCAATACATTTTGTATGTGAGGTCAGAGGATGTGGATTTACATTCTTGTTCTGTTGCTTTCAACATGTGTTACCCTAAACGTGCCATTTTTTTCTTCTATGGATCTCTGTTTCCTCACTTGTTAAAAAGGAATTGGATCATTTGATTTCTACGGCTCCATTGAGCTCCAAATTCTAAAACAATTTCCTTGTGAGATGTTTAAGGGACAGAAGCCTTGCCTGTCACAAATTCCCATCCCATTCCAATTGTATTTGGTGTTTCCTGGATCAGCAGCTATCTCCTGGCTATGATGTAGTCATTTGGATCCTAGTAGCGACTGCTGGCCAAGCACGTTCGGCTAAGCAGAGGTTTCCAAAAGTTCATTTTCATATAAGTAGCTCTACTGCATCTCCCCCATTCATTCAGCAAATAGTTGTGGAGCAACCTCTAGGTATAAAATTCTGTTTAGAGTCTGAGGGGAAAGAGCAACGATAATTAAGCTAGGATTCCTATTCTCAAGGAGCTCCTGGCTAAGTACAGGACATGAGACAGAGACACATAACTACAAAGTAAATTAGGCCCTAAGTGCATGGGGCTGTACAAATCGGGTACTGCAAGAGAATGAGTCATCCAATTCTCTGTTAATGTAAAGCATCTGGGCTGGCAAGCAAAATGCCTCCTTTTAAGTTCTTTTATTCCAGGCTTCAATTTTAGACCCAAGGGGCTGCAGCTATAGCCACCTTGTTAGAACTGGCCTTTGTACAGTTGACAACATGGGAGGAGTCAGTAGGCACCTTGCCACAAAAGTCATTTATTGCTCAGATAGCAATGAGTGATTTGGGTCCTTAGGACTGCTTAATAGTTTGATACATACAAATACTAGAGAATTTTTTACACTCTATCCAGCCTAACCTGGCACATAGTGAATGCTTTCTAAGCAATAAACGTGTTTACAATGATAAACTTTATAAACTTGCTGATTGATTGGTTCTTCTTCACTGGTAATGATTTCAAGAAATATATTCTCCTCAACTTTGGCAATAGGAGGGATGAGGATTAGAGACTTAGGATTGAGGAAAATGAAATCTTCTGGAGTAAGTCATAAGGGTTAGAATTTGCCACTGGATTTACATTAAACATTTGCCTTGCAGTTCAGAAATCTTACAAATATTTGAATTCAGGGGGGCATATCAAAATTAATTAAGAGGTTGCTTCCCATCCTCTTCCCTGAACCAACCAATTAACAAGAACAACAAAATCCAAAAGGATTCAAACTATCTTCAACCAATAAGCCTTTATGAAGTGCCTACTATTTGCCAGGCACTGTTCTAGGCACTAGGGTACAAAGACAAAATTAAAACAATCCATGACTTGAAGGAACTTAATATTTTAACCAAATTTCTCTTGTGGTCATAGAATCAGGAGTGAGAAGGAACCCTAGAAATGATCTCCTATAACCTCAACATTTTACTAATGAGAAAACAGGTACAGAAGGGAAAGAGATCATAACCCAAGATAATATTGCTTTTATTGTTTTTCATGGTTCTTCATGACCCCATTTGGGGCCCCGTGCTCTATCCACTGTGTCACCTAGCTGCTCTATGCTCTTACTAGGAGGCAGAACAGAATTTTGAATTGATATCCTCTAATTCCAAATTCTGTGGTCTTTCCATTCTTTTGGGCTGCCTCTCCTGTCTTGACATGTATTTAAAATATATATCTCAAATAGCAAACCAACTGTCATCTAACTTGAGGCAGGTGGGCTTAAATAAAGGGAAAAGCACTGTATTTTTGAAAGATTCTCTAAAGATTCTCCAAACTCCTCACTTCACTCTTCTCTGGCACAGCTGGAGCCCAACTTGTTTTTCAGAGGGAAATGACCCTTTTCTACATTATTAATGCCCACTTTTTTTTTTTACCGCCCTGCTATATTTAGAAATTTAAGGCTGTAAAAAGTTTCCATTAATGATCTACTCCACTCATTTCCTAGGTTGAAAAAACAGGAAGCCCTTCACAATCCTGGCTTAAAAAAGGCTTCACATGGAACAGGATAAATACCACCTAGTCCTGGCAGTTTGCTTTCACTATATCTCCCTTTGAGTAACAATAAAAATAATAAATCCTCAGCCTTCTGGTCTGAAATGATTTTAGCCAGCTTGTCAGCAAGGGATATAAAGAAGGAACTGTGGGCTGATGTTTCCTTCTTTGGCTATTATCTACTTTTAGTAGTGACTTCTTGGCCCTTACCCAGACATCCTTTACTGTCCCAACTGAGGCCATGTGTAGCACAGTAAGGGCATTGCTTTGATCACATAGACTGACAGAAGAACTGAGCCATATTTGTTGAATCCCCAGGTCTGGTCTCCATGGAAAAGTCTTTTGGATAAGTCACATCAAATCTTAATCTTTGCCTTAAATTCTTTTTCTGTAAGTTGGGGACAATGATATCTGTACTACTTATACTATAGTTTGTCCCAAGAATCAAATGAAATTATAGAAGTAGAAACACTAAGAACGTTTTTAAATTATAGGTGTGAAAACACTAAAAAACATTTAAAGTGTTAGATCAATGTAAGAATATTTTCTGGAGTCAACCAACATTTTGCTTCTTGTTTCTCTCTAAGGGGCAGGTAGGTGGCTCAGTGGATAGAATACTGGATTTGGAATCAGAAATATCCATTCCATGAGTTCATCAAATCTGGTCTCAGACATTTACTGGCTGTGTAACCCAGGCCATGTTATTTAACCCACTTTTCTTCATTTTCCTCATCTGTAAAATGAAGGGAAGAAGGAAATGGGAAACTATTCCAGTCTCTTTGCCAAAAAGACTTCAAAATGGGGTCAAAGAGAGCCAGATACAACTGAAATACAGTTTTTTCCTCCATCAACCGTTAGAGGGTTTGATGTACAGGATCCTCAGCTAGGGGAGATAAACAGATAAATAAGGTATTGTTTCTGCATTCAGGAAACTTAAAGTCCAATTTAACAATTGCAACAACTTCATATTCCAGTTTCATACTCAGATTTTAGTACTAGAAGAAAACTATCAGCACAAAACTCAGTTTCTTCATCTGTAAAATAAAGGAGTTAGAGTAGAGCACTTCTGAGATCACTTCCAGCTTCAAACCTGTATCCCTATGAAAACTTAAGATTCTATTATTCTCAGGTATCAGTTTTCTTGACTTTGAATCTATGTTGAGCTAGTCTATTGATCTAGACTATATCTTCAATACCAATATGATATGTGTACATGCATACATAAATTCTAAAATATATTTGCATATGCATAGGGATAATAAAATCCATTTCTAGAAAACTTGTAATGGATCCAAAGCTAAACAAACATGTCATGATCCAACAATAGTCCAATTCACCTTCTAGTAATAGCTAACATTTATGAAGTATTGTATTTATGGAGGCATTGCATATGCATAGGGATAATAAAATCCATTTCTAGAAAACTTGTAATGGATCCAAAGCTAAACAAACATGTCATGATCCAATAATAGTCCAATTCACCTTCTAGAAATAGCTAACATTTATGAAGTATTGTATTTATGGAGGCATTGCCCTCCTAATGACATAAATGGTTTGAGGATTATCACCCCCATTTTACAGATGAAGAAGCTAAGACACAGAGGTCTTAAAGCTTGTAAGTGGTAGGAACTAGGACTTCAATGCATGGTATCTGACTCCTAGGTCAATGGATTTTCCACCACTTCATTCAGTTGCTTATGAACTGACACTGCAGTGCTTGAAAGAAACTTTGCCATTTAGTGTCTATGTATTGAGTTTTCTAAGTGATTTGACTGTCTCCTAGTCCATACCCCCATTATGCATGGAATTGTAGAATATGTGCTATTGAGTTGGAGTCAGAAGATCTGAGCTCACATTCTATCTGGATCACTGCTTTGTAATTCTGTGATCATAACAAAGTCCCTCAACATGATGGGATTGGGCTTGATGATCCTTTGGTGTCTTTAGGTTCTACACTGTGGGATACTACAATTATTCTATAGAGGCTCCTAATACCCATTAATAGTTTATCTGGTGTAAATGAAATCCTAAAATCACAGTACTCACCTCTGTGGGGACCTGGTAGGTTTTCAGGGAACTTTTAACTTACAAAGGCATCACCTCACATCAATTAATTCACAAAGACTAGTGATATCATTCTCTCTCCAGAGAAAATCACTAATCTTCTTCATTAAGATTCATATTGAGTGCCTGAATTGTGAATGCCATAATATCTTTATTGTAAAGGATCTTTCTTTTAGTCTTAGGTTGTGTGAGTTCTATTTTGTCCTAGCTGTTTAAATACATCCCTTTTAATTTTTTTCCTATTTTTTCAAATTGCAGGTAATACAATTTTTAACATTTTAAAAAATTTTAAGTTTCAAATTCTCTCCCTATCTCTTCCACTCCTGTCTGAGATGGCAAAGAATTTTGAATAATATTTTATTTGTTCAAATTATATGTAAAAACAGTTTTTAATATTCATTTTAAAAATATTCTTTCCAAATTCTCTCTATCCCACCATCTCCTCTCCCTGAGATGGAAAGCAACTTGATACAGATTATACATGTATAGTCATGCAAAATGTATTTCCATATGAGTCATATTGTAAAACAAATGAACAAGAAAATACAGACCAAACAAGAACACAGACATACACACAGACACACAGACACGCAGACACACGAATTAAAAGAATAAAATATGCTCCAATCTACATTCAGACTCCATAAGTTTTTTCTTTGGAGTTAGGTTTCAATTTTCATCCTGAATCCTTTGGAATTGTCTTAGATCATTGAATTGTTTAAATACCTCTCTTTTAAAAAAGAATCAAAACTTAAATACACTGAATTGTCATATCATAATTTGTCATAATCACAATAGAATTATTCTTGGCTGCTCATTAGATTATAAATTCCCTGAGGTCAGAGAATATCTTTTGCCCTTTTTTTTTTTAATATGCTCAGTTCTTAGTACAGTGCCTATCATAAAATTGACACTTAATAAATGTTGATTGGAGTAGGTAGGTGGTACAGTAGATAAAAGCACTGGTCTCTGAGTCAGGAAAACTCCTCTTCCTGAGTCAGGAAAACTTCTCTTCCTGAGTTCAAATATGACTTTAGACTCTTCTTAGCAAGGTGATCCTAGACAAGTCACTTATCCATTTGCTTCAGTTTCCTCATCTGTAGAATGATTGGGAGAAGGAAATGGCAAATCACTCTAGTACCTTTGCCAAGAAAATCCCAAATGGGGTCATGAAAAATCAGACAGACTGCAAACTACTGTAAAACAACAGCAAATTGTTGACTGCCTACCTCGTTTAGTATTTATGTGGAAATGACAATTTAGTGTCTTACAGAGAAAGTAAAAATATGTGTTCAGTGAAAGATAGAGGGAGATATATGACCAGAGGAAACTGTAACTTATTTTAAAGATGCTCTGTGATCAGACTCAGTTAGGTTCTGCAAAAAACATTTGGCATCATTGTTAACATTTACATTAATCCAGTAATGAGGTAATCAAGGCACTTATTAACATTCTCAAACAAGAAGTGCCACTGTACTAGGAGGAAGTTCTATGTTGAAAGGATGTCAAATACATAACTTTAATGGGAAAAAAAGTTTTTAAAAATGCCGAAACTTCAAGGTACTGTTTTAAATTATAGTAAGTAACCTGACCCTGAAAGTAACCATTGTATCTGTATCCTCTCATTCCCCCCCACTCTCTCTTTCTCTCTCTCTTATTTTGTAGTTAATGAAATTATCAGGAAGGAATTTTCTGGATTTCCTGCCAAAAATCAGACGTAGAAGAAGTGATTAGCAAGACAACATTTATTGAATGCTTCCGTAACTGGCCTCTTGGACCCTTCTACTGCCCCTACCTACCACCTTCTGTTTCCTTTACTATTCATCTCAAGGCCTGGATTCAACATGACGAACAATGTATTGGCATAAAGCTGACTTTCTTGATTAAGGAGCTCGCAACCTTTCTCTGTAAACATCAGAAGGGACAGTCTTCCTTTTTTTCCCCCCAAAGATCATTTTGTTTGACCTTAATCATGTATCAACCACATACTGTGTTGCCTGCTGAAAAAAAAAAAGAATGAAAGGAATAATGAAAACACCCTACTGGAACTCTCCGCTGAAGCAAGTGACATTAGCCGGGACAGAGAGCGGGAGGGAGGAGAAGGGAAAATGGAGAAAGCATGCACTTTGATGAAAAATTAAACTCCAGCACTTCCATTCATTTTTCTAGGGCAGAGCTCCTGTGCCTTTTGAAGGAAAGGAGTGCTGAGAACACCCAACCCAAAGGAAAATGGTTAAAGTTTCCAGCACCACAGCCTGAAGATCTCAAAGCACTGGGGGAAAATGGAGAAGACGGAACTTGACTATTCTTTCATAGGGTTGCTCTATTCCCTGCTGTCATTGGGGCCTATCCAAAGTTTATTTTTCATTTTCTCATTCTGGAGTGAAACTGTCTGGCCAATATGAGGGCTCCTATTGGATATTCTTGGTTTCAAGGTGTGCCTTTTGTAAATGTTCCTTACTTTTTTTTTTTTTCTTTTGCTTCTCAAGCCAACAAGAAGTTAGAGATTGAATTTCCTTGGCTGCCTGATCAGTAATCCATGCATGAAGTCTGGTGCTAACATGTAGTTTTAATATACAGGAGAAAGTTAACTAAAATAAGTAGGCTACATATAGTATTTCTCACCTGCAGTTTTACATCTTATTGGCTTTCAAGTGCTTGCTCTTTATTTTATCAGTGAGATTGCTTTTCCACTAAGTAGTAAAAATCTCAAGCATGTGCAATGAATATAAAGTTCTATGGAAGGCATAAGATAACGGGTCAATGGCACGGAAAAAAAAAACAGGAAACAGGCATTTGATAATTAAAATGATATAAAGTAAGACAATCAATATCCTTAAGTGCTTTTTATAGATTTTGTTTTTGTTTTTGCTTTGTCCAGAGGTTTTCTGTGAAGTATGAAATGTGAGTTTCCTGAATTACAAGACAGAGCTGACAGTTTCACATGACTAAATGCACAGCCAGGGAGGGGTGATTCTCGTTATAAGGGAGAGTCTGTTCTTAAGGAGGACATTTGTTGGGTTTGTTCACAGATTCTCCATACATAGAAAGAAATCTTTCCCCAGCAGAGAGATAAGAGTATCCAGAAACAAAACCATTTCTGAATACATCAGTTTTCTCTAACTTTTAAGTCTGCAGTGTTAGGTAGTATATTCATGGTCCTAAGAAATCCAAATCACATTTCAGTTTGGAATAGACTCTAGAAATTAGTTCCCCTCCTTTATGATACTTCAGTAATTAACAAATGGACTGGCATATTTCTGTAGAAAAGCCAAAGCCTTGACCTTAGAGAGTTTGATATATATTGATTCCATTCTTTCAAGTGAACCTGCAACAAACAAATTTAGAAAATGCTCAGTTCAGCAAAGCATTCAGCCAGTGGAGGCAACAATGGAGAGTGGAAGGAATACTCACAGGGGATGGAAACCAGGACTAGAGCCCTTGCTTAGCCATTCATTTGTGTGACCTTGGGCAAGTCAATATCTCCTCCCTTTCTGAGCCTCAGTTTCCTCATCTGTAAAATGAGGTAGTTGGAGTAGGTGATTTCTTGTTAATAGGTTAAGATTCTAACAATATGAGCAATTTTAAAAGTCCTACACTTCTGTTCATATCATGGGTGTTTGGATGTGAACTCAATTTATGCTACTTTTGAGCTGAAATTCCAGCTTTATAGGGGAATCTTCTTGTGGGAGAAAACCCAATCAAATTAAAATTCTTTGGCTTGAATTTTCTTTGCAATGTAAGGTAATTAAAAAAAAAAACTGTTCACTGAGACTGAATGTACAGTAACAATGGTGCCATGTAAATTGCATCACCAGATTATGCAGTTTTTATAAAGAACTAATCAGAGCTCACATAAGTGCTTGACAGACTCTATTATTCATGAAGTACTTTTGGTTGCATCTAAGAAGGACACAAAAATTGTGCTTGTAATGCTGACACAGTCAATCAACTCTTTTCAGAGGTAAGATCAACACTGCCATGATGCTAAACCAAATATCAGAGGGAAATAAAGCATCTGGCATGAGGTGGCTTCCAACGGTGCTTCCAACTGAGATTTTTGAATATATGAACTCTTACATACTCTTCAAAGATCATCTGGAAGCTGACTTCTCAGATTAGTTTGCCATGATAGAGACCCAAGGAGAGCTCAATGGTGATAGAGAATCATAGAGGCTCAACTTCACCATTGCATGATATTTCCATCTGAACAACAGAAAATTAATCTCTTGAGTTTCTGAGGACAGGCTTTGATGAGACTTATTCCCCTTCCATATTTTAGAAGTGAATGATGTGTCTATTCAGGTCTCTTACCAGAGGGGTCAATTCACACCATCCTTTAGAGTCAGCCTTACCTATTGTAAAGCTTTGCTTATATGTAACCGTACAATCATTTATATTTCCCCCCAGCAACAGTGGGGATCCCAAGATAAATACATAGTTTCCTTTTTGTTTTAAACCAAATAAAAGCATTACGAAATATAGCAATGTTAAAGTACTTCCAGTTATATTAAATTATTCATGTTTTTGCCACTCAGTGTTTCTCATTAATACCCAAAGAAATCTCTCTATAGAAATAGGAGGTTCACCTTGGAAGAGTTAATAGTATTTGGTGAGTAATCTCATCTCATTTTATTTGGACAATAGCCACATTTGCACAGGAGGGAATTCTCTCTTTCCTCAGTTATCTAAAAGTTTTACCAAAGTGCCTTCCTGTCATTGTAGCAAAGTCTCTCAACTTCATTGTCCACAGGGTGAACAAAACTAATGCATTTTCCATCAATCTTGTACCATGTTCACAAAACAGGACTTTGGACTAACCAAAGATTCTTGTCTTTTTCTCTTTTTTTAAAAAAAGTTATGTCTTCTTTTCTCCAACATAAACTTAGCCACAGATTGCAGGGTGGGCTTCCATAAACAATTGTACCAAATACTTAACTACAGGAAACAAAACCATCAGTCTTAAAACATAAACAAGACGGGGGTGGGGGGGAAAGTGGAGTAGGAGCTGATAGTTATCAGGAAAGTAGTGTCAGATACAAATGATAGGAAGAAAGTTTGTCAAGAGAGTAATTGTTCATGAAATATTTTCAGTATAGAAAGAAGCAGTTTAATTTCTCAGAATGGACAGGTCTAAAGGACCTGAAGAGCAGGAATCGGAGGGGTCTATTGCATGTGGGTAGAAAGAATGTAGTCAAGTCAAGGTTTGCACTCGCTTTATCAGACTTTGTAAATATGTAATCACTTCCATTCTTCTGATAGAAATGTACTATTTTTCTGAATGTAGGATATTTCCAAAGATAGCACTATTATTCTGTATTGTATAAAAATGCTGCTGCTTAATATATCTAAGACAGTTCTCAAAATTAGCCAGCATGTTATTAAAATTTTATTTTGTTATCTGTATTTTTTAAAAGTTCCTGTGCCTTTATCTACCCCTTTCCTCCAATATTACACCCCTTTTGGGTTAGAAATATTTATAAATGTTTGGAGATTTATCAAGTATCTTATTTTTTCTACATAGTTGTTGATGAATTTTTTCCTATGAGAAATAATTTTGATTATTGGATAAATATTCCAAA
This sequence comes from Myrmecobius fasciatus, assembly GCA_023553655.1. Lineage (NCBI taxonomy): Eukaryota > Metazoa > Chordata > Mammalia > Dasyuromorphia > Myrmecobiidae > Myrmecobius > Myrmecobius fasciatus. The sequence goes on from JAJPUD010000502.1 coordinate 52,932, forward strand.
TATTCAGAGTCTGATTTTTCAGTCACCACCCCTCTCTCTTCTGGAAGAGAGCATTTTTATGGAAAATAGGAGAATACATTGGACAGCAACTATTTCATCCTTACAAGTGATAGTAAATCCAACCTGGGATTAGAATGGCATCATGATCTCAGCTGTTTGGAGTTTTGCTTCCAGTTCTCAGGAAGATATGTCAATACTAGGGTGAATATTTTGGGCTCTTCTTTGGTGATACAGAAAGTTATATTTACAAAGTGTCTACATTTTGGGGAAAACCCTCCAAAACAAAACAACCTGGGGTGGGATATAGACTTAATGCTTCCATTTTTATTACAGATTTAAGAAAGAATTAAAAATGACTTAACTGAAATAAATCAAGGAATTGGCTGAGCATGAGCTGCTGGTGTGGACAATTAGAAGAGGCCACTGGGATGTCCAAAGCCTTCCTAGTGTAAATATAACTTAGAAGGACTAACTGTGTTAGTCCTCTGTAAGGGATGGGGGATAATTTATATTGATCTCAGAGATCTGTTTGTCTTGAGACTGAAGCACTGGGCAGTTCAGGAACTATTGAGTCTTAGCATTAATAATACTTACTCTACTTTGTAGGACTGGGGTGAGGCTGAATTTATCTTTATTTCAAATTGAAAAACATTTTATAAGTACTTATAAGGTCTTCTTAAAATTGCTATTTTCAATCCAAATTTTTAAGGGATGTCTTGTAACTTCCTTGAGTTGACAAACCTCCCTGATACTGAAAGATTCTTGTCTGTGGCTCTCTTTAGCAAGTAACAAAGGTAGAATTTCAAGGTCAAATGCCATAGATCCAAATTAATCAACGTTCACAGAATATTTTCACCTACCAATGATTTAAAACATAGTTGGATTGTTAAAATTCTATAACCCCATTTTTAGCAGTGAATCTGAAAAGCTATTTTTCTCTTCTATATCAGGAGATCTAAGGTTATTATATATGTCAGATTCTACTTATGAGGCAGTATAAACTCTGCTTGTGTATTTCCTCAGCCAATTGTGCCTAACCAACCTTACAGAAAGTGAAAAAACAAAGCTACAGGCTGGTTGTGGAAGCAGGTCCAAGAGGCTATTGAGATACTTCTGAGGACATTGGAGATTTCCCCAGAGCTTGACCACCCCCTTCCTTTCTTGGCCAGACAAGGCAACAACTGAGAAAATCCAACCCAGCTATTTAAGTGGTTTGCACTTGACCAGAATGATCTTGTTTACATAGCAGGACTGACCACCATGGATGGCATATAGTGATGTATCTGTGTTCACCAACTACAGTTCTGAATTTGACTATCAGAGCTATTGCCCAAGGGAGTTTCTTATTCTGTGGGCCACACAGCAGTCTTCTCCTACCACAATTTTACTCATGGGTAAAACATTCCCAGTTTGGACCTGCCAAGTAACAGCCTCTGTAGATTCATTTAACAGTGGTCTTCTAAAAGTTCTCCAAAAGCACTGCCTTTTTGCAGTACTAAGGAAAGACTAAGGTTTGAAAAATGCTAACTTTTCAAAGGGGTTCCAACCTGCCACATTCCTATGCAAAACATTTTTTTAACTTCCAATATAATGTAGTTTATTTTTGCTATCTGTAAAATATTTTTATATAGCTTGTATTGTGATAGTTTGGCAATAAAACAAAAGATAACTGCTATTTTGAGTTGGCTGTGTTTCTCTTTCATTTTTTTTTCTTTCTGTGACCTGACTCATAAGGGGACATTTACCTCTGAGTTGACAAACTCTGGTTTACTTCTGGTATTGGCAAAGAAGTGACTAATAGTGTTTTCATATGTTTATCCCTGTCCTAAAACTGGCAGTTTTATCAGAGAATTAAGACGAATTTTAGTTCAAACTAAACTTATTTTACATTTTTCAGTCTTCTGGATAACCTCATTGTACTCTTGGAAGTTTCTATACTGCTGTAAGGTGACACTTCCCTGCAAATGGTGACACTAGATGAGCTTTTGTCTAAAATAGAATTTTATGGAAAGCATATCGTTCAATCCCTATGCAAGCATAAATCCTATAGAGGTGGTCTTTTAGCCTCTTCCTAATGAATACTTATAGAGCAACTGGAAACTTACCAATAATAATAGCAACAACAAACATTTGCATAGTGCTTTAAGTCTGGCACAACACTAATATACTAAATGTACTAATGTCATTTCCATTTTACAGATAACACAACTGTAGCAGTTAAGTGACTTGTCCTGGGTCACATAACTAGTAAGGGTTTGAGACCAGATTTGATTTTGGCTTTTTTCTGATTCTAGATTTAGCCACTTTTATACCTAGCTCCAAGGCAAGACATTTCACTGTTGGAAATCTGTAATTATTTTGTAGTTTTAAAAATTATTATTGTATCCAAGTATTGTGCCCCTTTCTAATTTCCATCCTTTAGTCCCTATGTCCAATATCACACAACATCCTCTTTGCCTGCCTGAATTGCTGTTTAAATGTGCCACCACGAATTGGCGAAGTAACAAGTAATTTGGATTTGGAGTTGTGGGATCATGATTCACATTCTGACTCTGCTATTTTACTCTGTTTCAGAATGTTAGCATGTCTCTTAAGCTGAATTTCAGTTTCTTTCTGTACAAAATGAGAGTATTAGATAACATGACATCTAAAGTGTCTTTAGTCTTAACCTTATAATCTGATGATCTGTTATTGACCTTCAACTTTCTATAACATTTGGGCTAGTTAGTTCAAATTGTAAAGTATGGAACTGAGATCACCATTTGGAGTCAAAACATCCTCACTCCCACCCACAAGGAACAGTCAAATTTGAATGGAAAAAAAATTTCTCTTCCCTTGCTGTACAATATCCCTAAGCCTTTCATAAATCATTAGAGAGCTGAAAAATGTGAGGCAGGTGAACTTCCTCACTTAAATCCAATTTACTTGTATATCATGGCATCATCTTTCTGATATCATGGTTCTTTTTGAGAACAAACAACAGACTCAGAGATTTGATTCCATCATTTGTTAAAGGGAAAAACTAAGGCTCAGAGTAGGGTAAGAATTTATCCAGCATTACAAAATGATTGCCATTTTGGTCACAAGAGGCACAAGGTGAGAATGTCTTTCTTTCAAGATGAAAAATTATGAATCAATCAGAACTGTATCCATGTGTAACCTCTGTTTACCATCAGGCACAGCATTTAGGACTTTGGTTCATATTTATAATTTTCTCAAAGTAAGGAAATCCCTGGAATAGATGCTATCTTCAATAATGTAGCTGAGCCAATCCATTTTAGGAAGCTAAGTCAATGAGACATTTAATGACTTGTCAAAAGTCACGTAGTTTAGTATGTGTTGGAGGTATGCCTTGAATCCAGATGTTTCTTGTCTTTTACCTATTTTGCTACACTGCCTTTCATTAGACCTAGTAGATACTTAATAAAGTTTGTTGATTTCAATAAACATTTCTTAAACACATACTATATGCTAGACAGATACTGTGCCAAGTATAAGGGGTACAAATTTGAAAAAAAAAAGAAAAATAGTCCTTGCCCCATTGGTGTTTAAAATGTAATAAAGGAAGCCAAACCACAAAAGGCATCTGAAAAGGGACAATGGATGCCCATTGTGGGAGAGGGGAGGTAGGATGAAGATAAGAGGAACTGAAATAGAGGGGATGATGTTCCCTGGAGTTGAAACTGAGCTGAGCTGCTGATGGAAAATGGAGAGTGATCTGGAAGATTCCAAAAGTTCAAAGTCTTCAAGAAAGGAAAGCTTTGGGGAAAGGAAAGGGTTGGGGAGAAGGGGGTGAGGATGGGGTGGGGATTTTACTGCTCAATCCTCCAACCTTTCAGCCAGAGGGGAGAAACAACTGAGGGAGTAGAGAAGATGTTGAATATCAAAAACTGAATCCATCTTCATGGTAATGAAATTTCAAGTGATCAGCTTATCCTGGGGGAGGTATGATGTTTCTTGAAATCAAAACCAAGCAAAGCTCTGAAAGAAAATAGAGAATATTCTGAGCTCTCTTTACAATGAGAATTAATAATCCCTTTAAAGAAAGTCATTTATAGGAGATGGTGACAGCTACTTTCAATCTTCAAAATGTTGTGGTTTCTCAGAAATCAATCCTATAATAATGACACTATTATAAAAGTTCATATTTATATAATGCGTTTCAGCTACAAATCACTTTAATTACCTTATGTTATTTGTTCCTCTGAGGTAGGAAGTGCAATCTCTACTTCACAGATGAGAAAAACAAGCATCAGAAAAGTGAAAAACAGAGCTATGACTCAAATCTAGGACTTCTGAGGCCAGTCAGACCTCTTGCCACTACACCATATCCTGCCCCAGTATTTATGTCTAAATAGTTGAACTATTCCATTGGAAAACAGGAAAATGCAGCATCTTCATTTATAAAATTCTCTTTTGTCAAATCCTAGTACCCATGTCAAAACTTAATATTAATACCAAATCCCAACATTAAAAAATTACCTTTTACCACTCCACCTGCAGGCCAGTTTAATTAAATCTTGTAAAGTTCTAACATTCTTAAGACTTATTCTGCTTAAACCATGAGGAAAAATAGTTCACAGTAACTGCAATATTGTTGATCAATTGTGAATAACTTAGCTATTCTCAGCAATACAATGATCCAAGACAATTCTGAAGGACTTATGATGAAAGATATTATCCAGCTCCAGAGAAAGAACTGGTGAAGTTTGAAGCATTGAAGCACACTTTTTCTTTATTTTATTTTTCTTGTTGCTGGTTTTTTTACTTGTGTTTTCTTTCACAGTATGATTCACATGGAAATGTTTTGCATGACTACATATATATAACCTAGGTCAAATTGTTCACCTTTCCAATGAGGAGGGAGCAAAAGAAGGAAGTGAATTTTGAACTCAAATTTGAAGAAAAAAATATTAAAATTGATTTTACATGTAATTGGGGGGAAATAAAATACTAAATTTGAAGAGTTATTCTGCTCAGAAAGAAATGCAAATGTAAACAAGTATCACTCTATACTCATCAAATTATCAAAAATGGGAAAACTTATTGTTGAAGAGACCAGGACAAGATAGACACATGGATTCACTGTGGTTGGTTCAATCATTCTGGAAAACAATTTGAAATTAAGCAAGAAAATCCAGGAAATTGTTCATACTCTAATCCAGGGATTATATTTACTGGGACTTTACCTTTCCTCTCCCAGGTTAAGAATAAAAAAGAATATGTGTAAAAATATTCAGGTTATTGTCATTTGTGATCATGAAATTCTAGAAATAAATATATCAGGAAAACACATAAGAAAACTGTAGTATATTCATGTAATGGAATATTATTGTTCTGTAAGAAAAGATAAATATGAAAAATTCAGAGGATCATGGGAAAATTTGTCTGAAGTAATGAAGAGTGAATATATAAATATCAATATATTCAGTGATGTTATATAGTGCATATAAAGTTTCAGTGAAGGACAAAATTCTGATCAAATAAAAATTACCATTAGTACCTTACTACATATCAGCTAAAGGATATATCTCTCCTTTTTTTTTAAACTAACAATCTGTCAACTAATATTTGGGGAGAATCCAGGTTTGTATAGGAGTCAATTTATTATCTCCATGTAGATGATTCTCAGATCTATGTATTTTGCTTTAACATGTATTCTTTTTTCCGACATACCAAGCTTATATCATAGATGAAAAAGGTATTATGATGGAAAATCCACAATTGATTGCATATGGAATGGTAAGAAAGAAGGAAGAGTCAGAATGATTCCAAGGTTTTGCACCTGGATTGAATGGTAAATGCCCTCTGTGCAATTAGAGAAGTCAGAAGGAAGGGTGGGTTTGGGATGAAATAGAATGAGTCATTTAAGAATTGAGAAAACTAATAACAGTAAAGTGAAGATGTTCAGCAGACCATTCCTGGGGGTTAGGAGAGGGATGTTAAGAATTTGACATATAGATTTGGGAGTCATCTGAATAGAGTTGATAATTGAAAAGTAAATTGCTGTAGCTTTGTTTTTGACTGTGTAACACGTTGTCGAAGCCTTTGTCCTTCATAGTAAAGTTCAAATGTAATTTGATATATTAAATTTAACCCAACTTCTGTCATCTTTTCCTTCTTTATGGAATTCGCTGCCTGTATCTAAAAAATAATCAAATGTTATTTGTTCAGTGACAGAGATGGACAGCTTCTAGAGAGTTTGTTGTCTTTAACCCATTCCACCTCATTCACAATACTACTTTAGTCTTCCATGATCTTACATTAGCTCTTCTATGATCCAACAATTCAACAAATGCCTGCTAAGCACCTTCAGTCCATTAAGGATCAATATAGAATGATTGTAACAGAAATCATCTTGCAGGAATGTGAATATGTGGCAAGAAAACAAGGTATATGGCTTATTCATTCTAGGTGCTTGCCAAGGAGAGAAGAACAGGATGATAGTTTGAGAGGGAAACAAGATAAAGAAAATGATTTATTTTAAGTTAGCAGAGACTCAAGTCTGTTTGTAGGAAAAAGAAGAGTCAGTAAGGAAGGAGAAAAACAGGAGTGCAAAATGGATAATGGATGGAATAAATGGATGGAGAAATTTAGAGGGGATGAGGTCAAGGTTTGTGGATAAGCTTTGATGAAAAAAAAATACCCACCTCCCTCTCCTTTTATCTTTTGAGACAGAAAGGGAGAAAAACCATGGATGAAACGATGGGACAGAAAACAAGAGGTTTGAAATGTGGGTGAAAGATGAGGGAGTTTGGAATAGTTGGTTTCAGTTCCTTTAGTAAAGTAGAAATTGGTTGGGGTGTGTGTGTGTGTGTGTGTGTGTGTGTGTGTGTGTGTGTGTGTGTGTGTGTGGTGATGGGAGACAGGGGTGAATGTTAAGTCAGGGGCCTGAGGAGAGAGAATTTGCAAAATCACAGAAGTGATAGGAAATTGGAAGTGAATAGGTATATTATTGAAAGACCAACTGAGGCTAGACAGTATGAATTTGTAGTAGACCCAATCAGTCTGTTCAGTGGCTTTAAATAAGGAAAAACACAACAGCAACAACAACCCAGATATCAAGGGTTATACTGAGTTGAGGGTTAGCAGGCAGGATGACAAAATATCAAGAAAGGCAAATAATTTAAGGATATGATTGAAATGGCTGCCCACAGCCATTGAGCCATTTGACCCTGCCCACAGGGTCAAGCCTGAAAAGAAAAAAGGGAAACCAGAATAGGGATTTAGACAGCAGCATAAGATTAAGGAGCTGGAGGGCACAGAGTTAAAACTAAGACATGGACCAGCTACTCAAATGTTGTTCTTGAAGATACCAGACTTCAAACCTGACTCTGCTATTGGGAATGTGAGATGGGTAAGATAAACTAAGTGTATTTCACAAGTTATACATGGAGAAGTTTCACAGCAGTGACCAAGTACTTAAGGCTGAAGGTCAATGGTTAAACTTGTATTCAAGCCATTCTCCAATTGATAAATGGTCAAAAGATATGAGCAGACAATTTTCAGATGAAGAAATTGAAATATTTCTAGCCATATGAAAAGGTGCTCCAAATCACTATTGATCAGAGAAATGCAAATTAAGACAACTCTGAGATATCACTACACACCTGTCTAAGATTGGCTAAGATGACAGGAAAAGAAAAGGACGAATGTTGGAGAGGATGTGGGAAAACTGGGACACTGATACATTGTTGGTGGAACTGTGAATGGATCCAACCATTCTGGAGAGCAATCTGGAACTATGCTCAAAGAGTTATCAAATTGTGCATACTCTTTGACCCAGCAGTGTTTCTACTGGGCTTGTCTCCCAAAGAGATCTTAAAGGAGGAAAAGGGACATGTGCAAAAATGTTTGTGGCAGCCCTTTTTGTAGTGGCAAGAAACTGGAAACTGAATGGATGCCCATCAATTGGAGAATGGCTGAATAAATTATGGTATATGAATGTTATGGAATATTATTGTTCTGTAAGAAATGACCAACAAGATGATTTCAGAGAGGCCTGGAGAGGCCTACATGAACTGATGCTAAGTGAAATGAGCAGAACCAGGAGATCATTATACACAGCAACAAGACTATATGATGATCAATTCTGAGGGACATGGTTCTCTTAAACAATGAGGTGATTCAAATAATTTCCTATTGTTCAGCAATGAAGATAGTCATACATCCAGAGGGAGGCCTGTGGGAACTGAGTATGGACTACAACATAGCATTTTAATGCTTTCTGTGAATGTTTGCTTACATTTTGTTTTCCTTCTTAGGTTGTTTTTTTTTTCTCTTTCTAAATGTGATTTTTTGTGCAGCAAGATAATTGTATAGATATGTATACATATATTGGATTTGTCATATAATTTAACATATTTAACATGTATTAGACTATCTGTCATCTAGGGGTGGGAGTGAGGAGGAGGGGAAAAATTTGGAACAAAAAATTTTTTTGCAAAGGTCAATGTAGAAAAATTACTCATATATTCTGTAAATAAAAAGTTTTAATAAAAAAACGAATAAATTAGCTGCAGAGGAAAAAAATTAAAATAGTACCTAATGAGTCCTTTGGAAAAAAATGGTTAAACTTGTATGTTGGGCAGGTTTCAATAATGAGAACAACTGAAGTCTGCAGTGACTTTGAGGGCAGTGGTGTTGTATAAGAGCCATGAGTGAGGAAAGCTGAATTCTAGTCCTGGCTCTACTAGAAACTCCCACGTGGCCTTAAGCAAATCACTTCTGCAAGTTGGGTGCCAGTGTCCTCATTTGTAAACTGAGGACACTGGATTAAGATTCAAAACTTTTATCCTAAACGTTATTAGAGATCACACTAGGATAAAAAGTATCAAGAAAAATACAATTCCTATTGTATACTTTGTAAATGGTCAATGTCTTATCCATTCCACTTAAATTGGCCAGCTCACTGTTCCCTATGTAAGGCATTCTGATTCTTGCCTCCATTTTTTTTTTGTAGATATAGTCTGCCTGTGTCTTCCCATATGCCCTGCTTGTCTTCACTTTATAGGCTCTCCAGCTTCCCACAAAGCATAGCCCATGTGCTACCTTCTACAAAATCTTTCATGTCCCTCTGTTACCCCCATTATTTTCTTTTTCTTCCTCCCTGCCTTTCTTTTCTCTCCCTTCTTCTATCTCACCCTTTCTTATCATCTCCTCTCCTTTCCCTTCCTGTCTGTGTCTGTGTTTGTGTCTCTGTCTCTTTGTTTTGTGTCTCTCTGTGTTGTCTCTTTCTGTGTCTCTGTCTCTTTCTCTGTGTCTCTTTCTGTCTATATCTGTTTTTGTCTTCTGTCTGTGTCTCTCTGTCTTTGTCTGTATCTCTCTATGTCTTTTACTTTGCTTGTGCTTATCTGTGTATATGTTGAATATTCTCAATGGAATGTAAGCTCCTTGAGGGTAGGGAAAATTTTATTTTTGTTTTTGTAACCACAGAACCGGCACAATGATTGAGGCATAGTAGGAAGCTTAATAAAGTTTGTTGAACATATGGAAAAATGAGGCTAAATTGTATCATTTAACATACATATTTGCAAATTTCAGAGACAAAAATGAATGCCACAGAGAAATATTTTATTGAAGAAATAATAGAAAGAAGGTTTACTAACCTATAAAATCGATCTTGTTTTTTTTCCCCTGATTTCAAATTTAGTGTTATCACACTAAGATCACACTAAGATCACTAAGTTTATCACAAGGTCTTTATCTCCTCCAACAAACCAGTTCTCCTTCTTTGCAGGCCCACACTGTATGTGGGCCATTTCTCCAGAGGGAGCTAGAAGCAACCTGGTTGTCATTTGCCTTTTTGCACTTTCGCATCAATCCTAGTCCTCTTTCCTATAAAATACACTCTTCAGTTACTACACTGCTCTCCAGAGACAGGTAGACAGGGAGTGGATTTTCCAGATGCCATTTATGAGCCAAAAGCTGTGAAGAGAGATTCAGATGTCTTCCTTCAGCTTTCTGTTTAGCAAAGTGAAGAATCTGTGCTGAAACAGAGTAAGCCTTAGCTACCTTATATTGTGTGAGTTTAATCCTACCAGTAATGATTACACTTTGGCTCTGCCTTCTTTCCATCTGGTCTTTCCCTCCAGCTGTGCCTACTGTTAATCTATGTTCTAGTTTAACATTCATATGTTGCCGATAAATTAGCTCATTCACTACATCCTGGTTGTCTTCTCCCATAGAGAGCTCAACATTTCAGGCTGTGATTCTAGGACTCCTTGGCAGCCCAAATTCTGAAAACCAAAATATACCCATCAAAAAGCTATATCTGACATAGGTAGGTAGGTGTTGCTTTGTATTTCTCTATATCTGACATAGGTAGGTAGGTGTTGCTTTGTATTTCTCTATCTCCATCAGGTGTCATGATCACCCAGTTAAGGCAAAGTGTCTTGGTATTTCCAAGTAGAGAGACAGGTGGTCCAGAAGTGGCTGCACTGATATATTCTCTTTGGGGAGATACTCTTTGTGGAGATCTAGGTTTAATTCCTATCTCTGCCACATTATGACCCTGGGCAAGTCAATTGACTTTTCAATGCCTTACATAATTATCTAAGGATAAATTGTAGGGCAGGTGTCAGTTTAAAATGGCAAATAGAGTTTTCTTCCTGGAAGCTCCCCATACTGATTACATAAAATCTAGTAAAAAGAAATAAATAATTGCAGGTGTTGTTAAAAAAAAAGATAAATGGAGAAAAAGTGGGAAAAAAAACAAGTTTTTTTTCCCAATATGTGAGGAAGTCATTAGGTTGTTTTCTTTCTAACAAACCTGAGAAAATGATGATAATTTTTCCAAGCAAGTAATTCTTCATGTTCTTTCCAATGTCAAGTTCTTCTATTTGGCATCCATTCATCTATATTTTTGAAACATAGAAATACATATATATTGGAGGTCTTTTGTTCTAGTTTTGTAATTCATCATTCATTTAGTAATTCAAATATTTAATATGAGAATTTGTTCCAAAGACGTCTCCCTGAGGGTGCCCTATTGTAGCATCATTGACAGATGAATGAATGGATTAAAGAACCAATGGGATATTCAGTGTTTATAAAGCTATGTAGAATGTCAAATTAAACTGTGTCTACCATTGACAGAGTAGTAACACATTCTATCAAATCAATGTTTCCCAACTTTAAGAAAGTGACCATTTGATTCAACTAACATTGGGTTTGGAGGTGAAGAGAACAAGAGTGTTTAGCTACATCATCTCTACTATCTTCTAACTCTTGATTATGAGTTCAATTCCTGACTCCAGCACTTACTTGACTGTGTGAACCATGGGTAGTTCAGATAATTTTCCTAAGCCTCGATTTCCACTCCTGTAAATAGGAGAAAAGAAGATAAATATTCTATGGTATCACTCATAGCATTGTTGCAAAGATCAACTGAGTTTAATATGTAAAGTATTTTGAAAATCTTAAAGTATTATATAAATGTCAGCTATTATAGTCATATAGTGAATAGAGTGCTGTACAAGAAAACCTGAGCTCAAATCTGGTTTCAAACACTTATTATATGTGTGACTTTGGGCAAATCATGTAAACTCTCTCAGCCTCAGTTTTCCCATCTATAAAATGGGTTTATTAATAATAGCACCTTCCTCTTAGGGTTGTTGTGAAGATCAAATTATATAATATTTATAAAGAACTTGTGTTAGCTATTATTATCCTATAATAATAATAACTACTGATAGTGCAAGAGATTATCTCTTTCTACCTTGCCAAGCCCAGAGAAAATATTTTAGAGCATAAAACAAGAATAAAGTTGCTATTGGGAGTGAAGTCAGTTGGAAGTTTTCCTTAATAAGAATGAAGCCTGGACTTCAGAATCAGCCAAAGCCCAGTTCTTACACTACCAAGTTAGTTCATGAAGTTCATCTTATCTGAAGAAATCTTAACCAATATTTACATTGTGATAGGTGGAAGGGTGAATAGTAAAAGGCATGGTGCTACATTCAAGAAGCTTGCCATCCAATTGCTATTTTACTGATTCCCCATCCAATAAATGAGGGAATGAGTTTAGATCTTCTCTTATCTGACACTCAGTTTTATCTTTTCCAAACACTGCTCTCAAAGTAAAACTCCCATCTTTAAGAAGATAAAGGGTATTCAAACTTTTGAATTCACTCATCTTCTCTTCAATACTTCCAAAACTAACAGGTGAAAGTGATTTCACTTTCTCATTTTTTTTTCAACTTTCCTAGAGTACTTTCTTGGGATTTCTTCTTTGCCATATCTCCACTACCTTTGAACATCCTTTTTTTGTGTAGATATGTTAGTCTGTATTAAAGTGTAAACTTCTTGAGGACAATAATAGTTTCATTTTTCTGAATTTCAGTTTTCTTCATTTTTTTCCTTGGTATTCTCAGCATTTAGGCCAGGACTTTAAACCTAGTAGGTGCTTAAACATGTGTGTTGCATTAAATTGAATTTCTGTGTCTACACCTGAACTCTCATTTCTTGCTCCTTTTTTAGATGATGTGTTACTACATGGAATCATTAATTTAGAGCTAGAAAGGATCTTATTCATGAGGTTTCAGATGGTACATGGTACAACTTCTTCATGTTACAGATGAAGAACTGAGACCCCATGAGCTAAAATGATTTGCCCAGGTTCACAAAGTTAGTGAGTGGCTGAAGTGAATCTTCTTTGTTAGTCTGGTACTTTATTCATTATACTTTTCAGGTTTTTTTTTAGTTATGTCCAGCTCTTCATGACCCCATTTGGAGTTTTCTTGGTAAAGACTCATTTTACGGTAGAAACTGTAAATTAAAACTGAGAAAACTAACACAGAGTTAAGTAACTTACTCAGGATCACATGGCTAGTATCTGAAGTTAGATTTGAACTCAAGATGTGTCTTACTAATTCTAGGCTCAGAACTCTAGCCACTTTGCCACCTTAATGTCCCTAAATCTACCATATTAGATTGTCTTTTTCAAAGGTGTGAATCCTTTCTTAATTTGTGGAAGACTTCATTCTCTTCTTAAACATCTTCAATCCCTCTCTCCCATGGTTTTTCAATAAATTCAGTCTTCCCTATCTTGAAAAATACCTTTATTTGATTCAGCAGCCATGTTTAGCTATTATCCCAACTATAGTCTCCAAAGTGATGACTACTAGACTTGTCCCTTTAGTCTACTGTCAGAGAGGAAGTGAGTGCCTGAGGGCTTTGGGAATGACATGGATTCATTCTAGGGGTCTGGTCCAGCTACTCTTGGGGAGCACCCAAGTAGCTGTATCTAGGTCACAAGCATGGCAGCTTTCATGACTAAGTTCCTTCCTACCCAAATGAGTAGGGCTCAAGTACCAGGCCTGTCCACAGAAAAGGAACAAAAGAGTGTGTGGTTGGGGAAAAGAGCTAAGTCTGGCCCTCTTCAAGAAACCTCAGTGCATTCTGTCATTTCTGCGGCCAACCTCAGTGACACACCACCAGTCTGAGGTTGATGGCAAGACACAGAACTGGCTTCTCAGGGGGCAGACAGTGCCCAGTAACATAGCCAGGATGAGCTGGGGAGAAAATGTGAAGCAGAAACAAGCTGCTTTCCGCATGTCTTCATCTCATTTTCTGTACCCTTCCATTCTAGTCCTGCCATGGTCTCTCTAAGCACTGAATGATTATCTTCATTGATGTTACAGTCATTTATTGAACAATTATTATGTGCTGGACATTACTCTGGGGAATACAGAGCTAAATATGATACCTCAGAGAGTTTACAACGTAGTTAGAGGAGTAAGACCAAAATGCAAAAGAAAAAAAAAGCATATATGTGTATATGTATACAATATGTTAACATACAAACATACATACATACAAATGTATATGTATATATAAAACACATATGCATAGGTGCATGTGTATGTCAGTGTATGGATGTATGTGTCACATATATAGGTATATCATATAATATAAGGCAAATGTAAAGGTGTTGTGGAAGAGGTATGGAATTTTTTAAAAGAGAGACACCATTTTCTATTTAAGGTGTGTGTGTGTTTGTTGTGGGAGGGGGTGGGGAATCAAGGAAGATTCATTCCATGGAGGAAATGGCATTTAAATTAGTTTTTGAGAGATACATATGAATTGATGAGTTTGAGGTAGAGGAAAAGTGAGCAGAATCTCTCCTTTATGCTGATCCTTGAGCTTTACCAATCCAAATCTGAACATTACCAATCCAAAGTTCTCAGAATTTAATAAGTGTTATATACCCTGTATAAATTTTCACTCTAGTGACTAACACTTAATGCCTTTAGGAAAAAAGAGTAGTAGACAGTGATAAGGTTAGATCAGGGTCACTAATTTGCTGTTCCTATTGTTTCTAAGAAAAAAATAGTTTATTCTCTGTCTTTGGCAGAAAAAAAAGTAAATGGAACCAGTGACTGCTTTCTCTCTTTCTCCCTCAAGCTCTTAAGAAAGAAAATCATGTAAACCCAAAGACCCCAGCTTTTGGGATAAGTATTCACTATTGGACAAAAACTGCTGGGAAAACTGGAAACTAGTGTGGAAGAAATTAGGGCTTGACCCACATCTAACACCACATACCAAGATAAGATCTAAATGGGTTCATGATCTGGATATAAAGAGTGATACTATAAGTAAATTAGAGGAATGTAATATAGTTTACCTCTCAGACCTATGGAGATGGAATAAATTTATGTCCAAAGAAGAACTGGAACTCTTAACTGAAAACCAGATAGATAACTTTGACTATATTAAGTTAAAAAGTTTTTGTACAAACAAAATCAATGCAGACAAGATTAGGAGGGAAGCAATAAATTGGGAAATCATCTTTACATTTAAGCGTTCTGATAAAGGTCTCATCTCTAAAATATATAGAGAATTGTCTCATATTTATAAAAATTCAAGCCATTCTCCAATCAATAAATGGTCAAAGGATAAGAACAGACAGAGGATGAAATTAAAACTATTTATAGTCATATGAAAAGGTGCTCCAAATCACTATTGATCAGAGAAATGCAAATCAAGACAACCCTGAGGTACCACTTCACACCTGTCAGATTGGCTAAAATGACAGGAAAAGTTAATGATGAATGTTGGAGGGGATGTGGGAGGGCTGGGACACTGATGCATTGTTGGTGGAGCTTGAACGGATATAGCCATTCTGGAGAACAATTTGGAGCTATGCTCAAAAAGTTATCAAACTGTGCATACCCTTTGACCCAGCAGCATTTCTATTGGGCTTATATCCCAAAGAAATCATAAAGGAAGGAAAAGGCCCCACATGTGCAAGAATGTTTGTGGCAGCCCTTTTTGTAGTGGCTAGAAACTGGAAATTGAATAGATGCCCTTCAATTGGAGAATGGCTGAATAAATTATGGTATATGAATATTATGGAATATTATTGTTCTGTAAGAAATGACCAGCAAGATGATTTCAGAGAGGCCTGGAGAGACTTACATGAACTGATGCTGAGTGAAATGAGCAGAACCAGGAGATCATTATACACGGCAACAACAGTACTATATGACGATCAATTCTGATGGACATGGCTCTCTTCAACAATGAAATGTTTCAAACCACCTCCAATTGTTCACTGAAGAAAGCCATATACACCCAGAGAGAGGGATGTGAAATGTGGACCACAACATAACATTCTCATACTCCTTGATTGATGTTTGCTTACATTGTGTTTCCTTTATCTGATATATCTTTTGTGTAGATAAGATTTTTCTTGCACAACAATGACAAGTTTGGAAATATGTATACATATATTCGATTTGCCAATATTTTAACATAATTAACATGTAGTGGATATCCTGCCATCTAGGGGAGGGGTGGGGAGTTGGGGGGAAAAATTTGTAACAGAAAGCTATGTAAGGGTTATTGTTGAAGAATTACCCACACATATGTTATGCAAATAAAATAAAAAAATAATTAAAAAAGAAAGAAAGAAAGAAAGAAAATCAACTTAATTTACTAAAACTTTTGACTATTTGATTCTTATTTCTCCAGAAAAGAAGATGAGACACAGACTTATGGATCCATGGAATCATATAATGTGAGAGCTTGAAGGAATCTTAGAACATAAAACAGAACATGCCAAACAAAGAAGAAACCTTCAATTACAATGTGAGATTGGAAGTGACTTTAGAACAGAGAACACTACAGTGGAAAGAATCTGCTAGAGCTGGAAGGAACCTTTGGAAGTAATATCTTCCATTTGTGGAGCATTTTAATATTGGCTAAGTGTTTTGCTCACAATAACCTTGTATACATGATGTAATAATCAGTATTCCCATTCTACAGGTAGAGAAATTGAGGTTTTGAAAAGTTAAATGAATTTTCCATGGACATTCAACAAGTAAATATTTAAAATGGGATTGAGCCCAGGTCTTCTGAATCTTAGTCACAATGCCATGCAAAGAATGTAGAATGCAAGAACAAGAAGGAACCTTCAGAATTCAAAATGTCAGAGTTGGAGGGATCTTCAGAACACAAAGTGTCAGAGTTGGAGGGACCTTAAAACACTGAATGTCAAATCAACAAGGGCTAGTTTAACCTTACCATCGCACCATACATCTAGAATTGGAAAAGACTTCAGAGACCATCTAGTCCAATTCTTATTCTACCCATGGGAAACCTGAGGCCCAGGGAAGTTAAATGACTTGCCCAAGATTTTGTATGTAACTAAATAGCGGGTGATTCCTTTGACTCCTAAATTTGTGCTTTTTCCACTCCTTTTCCCATCATTCAAAAAATGAGGATAAAAACTTGAATTCATTAAGAAGTTTGCTTAAGGTAATACAAGTTAGTCATAAAACTTTCAAGTCATATTCACTAGAGAATCTCAAACTACCAAATGATGGCTGAGCATATTGGGCCTATATTAAGCAAAAGGAAAGCCTTTCTTTTTTAATATTTTAATTATTAATTAATTAATTTTGGTTATGCAAGTACATGTATGTATGCAAGTTTTTTTTACATATTTCTTATGAAATCATGTTGGGAGAGAAAAATCAGAACAAAAGGGAAAACCACAAGAGAAAAATAAAACAGAAGAAAAAGAAAAAAAAAGTGAACATATGTTGATTTATATTCATTCTCCATTTTTCTCTCTAAGAATGACATTTTCTATTTAAAGTATATTGAGATTACCTTGGATCACTGAACCACTCAGAGAACCAAGTCTATCATAGTCAATCATCACACAATCTTGCTGTTATTGTGTACAATATATTCCTGATTCTGCTTTTTTCATTCAACATCAGTTTGTGTAAATCTGGGAAAGCTTTTCTTGAATCTCAAAGTACAGACAGCCCTCTCCTTATAAAATAGATGTGTTTTAGATAATTTGTGTATGGATTGAATTTTTGTAAATTAAAATCTATTTTAAACATACCTGATAAGCCCAATGATTTATAGGAGACCTTTATTCAATTAACAAACATTTAGTAAACCGAACTTAATTGGTTTTATGTTAAGATTTTTATTCAGTGACTTTTTTTTTTTTAATAAACTGAGGCATGTTCAAATTTAGTAATCCAGTCAGGCATGACATTCATTCACTCATACTCTATTATCCCTGATAGTCAAGCAAATAGCCATCATCACCTTTCAGCCAAGATCTGCCAAGTTTTTGCCTAGCAAAAACTTGGAAGCAGGTAGGTGGTATAAAATAGATAAAATAGAGTGCTGGTCCTGGAGTCCTTTTGTTGTTCAGTCATTTTCATTGTGTCTGATTGTTCATGACCTCATTCAAAATTTTCTTGGCAAGGATACTAAAGTAGTCTGCCATTTCCTTCTCTAGCTCATTTTTATAAATGAGAAAACTGAGTCAAGCGGGGTTAAGTGACTTGTTCAGGATCACACAGCTAGTGTGACCAGATTTGAACTCAGGAAGATGAGCCTTCTTGACTACAGACGAGGCATTCCATTCATTGGGTTACCTAGTTGCCTGATCTAAAAATTACTATTTAACACACACACACACACACACACACACACACACACACACATATAATGGCTCTCAAAGAGGGGAAAGAATACATGGGATACTATGATGAAATAATGAACAAAAAAATCAATTTAAAAGTGTCTTTTAAAAAAAGGTACAGTGTTTGTCAAACTTTTGTTCTTAGTATCTTTATACTATTAAAAAGGCTCACAGCTAGTAAATATCTGAGGTCAAATTTGAACCAGGAAAACAAGTTAAAAATCCAACCCCAGATGTTGTTGTCTCTGTTGGAAAGCCACTTACTTCACATCTGCTTCATTTCCTCAATTCTAAAATGAAGAAAATAACACCACCTACTTTTCAGGGTTGTTGTGAGGATCAAATGAGATAATATCAGTAAAGCTCTTAGCACAGGACCTGACAAAGTAGGATCTTTATAAATATTTATTCATTTCCCACCTTTTTTTTCCCCATTCCTTTTTGCATGCAGATCCTTCTGAGACTCTATCTTGCTCCTGTGGCTTGTAAGTGAACAGGGTCGCTTGTGCTGACTGACCCCTCCTTTTCTTGAAGGGCAATGGAGTAGCTGGGGATGGAGTGATAGATGAAGTTCAGAACCCTAAGGGCAAGCAAGTCACAGCCAGAAGCCAGATCTGAAGGTGAAACAGAGTTAATCAGGAATCCCAGAAGTCAAGGAGAGGCTGGCAGGTGTGAGTCCAATCTATAATAATTTAGTAATGAGTATGCATCAGAGTGCGGAGTTAGGCAAACATAATTATGGAAATTTGCCCCCACATCTTGGTGTGTGGGCAAGTGTTTTTTATCCAGGGCTTGCATGGTCGGTCATGACCTCCAGTTTCTTCTGAAGTTCTTTCATCTGAAGAGCTCTTGCCTTCCTCTCCCACTGCATCCTGGTCTATCTCTAGTCATCGCTCCCCTGGTCTATCTGTAGTCATGGCTCCCAGGGCTTCAGTAGACACTTAATAAATGTTCAAATGTATCCTTTGTCTCTAGTATTTCTGCCCTCAATCTGATCTCCAAACCATTTGGATGAGTTATTTCTAAAGTATCAGTTGATACTTTGTATCCTCAGAAGCCTGCTCTTTCTTTGCTACATTAGGAAAGGGACTCTTGCTGGGAATATGCAACCAGTATACTTTGTTATTACTGGATTTGTTATCATAAATATTCTGTTAATCCATATTGGGCCATCTAATAATTTTTTCTTTTTTACTACTTTTCAGGTTAGTTTGATTCTGATAGATAGCCTGGTCAGGGACATTCATGGACACAGAAAGGTAGACTTCTTTATTTTTTTCCTAAACATTTTGACTATTCTTGAGACTTTATTGGTATGAAATTCCTGCAATAACCTTCATTTATAGTCTATATCTATGAAGGACTTCTAATAAGAATCATAGAAGCAAAGTAACATAGTTTAAAGAACACTCAGTTTGGTGTTGAAACACGTGAATTTAAATTCTGACTGGGTCATTGACTTGGATCATCTTTCCTGGGTTTCATTTTACTAATCTATAAAATGAGAAGGCTGGACTAGATGATGTCCAAGAGCTCTTTATAGCACTAAAAATCTATGGTAGTTAGAGCAAAAATAACAACAACAGCAAAACTGTTGAGATTATTTAGTCTAACTCTCTCATTCTCAGATTAAAAAACAAAAAACAAAAAACTGAGATCCAAAGAGAGGAAGTCACTTGTCTAAGTCATAGTATTGGTGGCAGAACCAAAATTAACCACAAGGTTTAGTCCTTATCTAGTGCTTTTTGTAAGGATAAGTAAAAAGTATTTTATTTTCTACAACTCAGAAAATCATTAAAAACTTTTTATAGGAATCTGAAGATTTTTAGACTTGGGCAAATATGTTTCTTTTTCTGAATGTGATTAATTTGAAAACCACCAACTCATTTCCATTGAGAAGATAAGGAAGGAGAAAAATTACTTACTGAAGGTTATGAGACAATTTTCAAAGGAAAAAGAAAGGTTCTCCTTACTTTCTTTCACAATTAATTGCCTCTGTAAGTTTCTTAAAGGCAAGAACACACAAATCTGATAGGGAGAGGGATAAATCACTTGTTAGTGTAATGGTCAGGGAGAAACTGAGGCAGTATCACACATTGGAAATTAGGTAATACTTTATTGATGTTAATTGAGAGTTCAGAATCCATAGCTATGGATCAGGACTGCTGTGACTCATGTCTCAAAGCACACAGTCCAGCCCAGAGAGTTAGACTGAGAGATGTCAGCCAACTGAATAGTACAAAGTATTCAGCACCTCATTGGTGGGGAACACGAATTTTATAATCTCTATAGCCCAGGGAGACAAAGAACTCATGGGAACAACTGAGCACATCTGGTGTCCAAGGAAACCATAAATTCACTTCTGGTAGGTAGGGAGTAAGGATGCCTGGAGACAGAAACTGGGCAAAGAAGACTACTAGTCTGGGTCATACAGATAAGGGGTATGTCAAGGAAGACCATCTGGAGATTTTATAACTCCTTTGGAATGTGAGTCCAATTATTTCTGAAGGTCAGGAAGTGGGGATTGCTATTTTTGGGCAGCACAATTAAGGGAAACTGAAACAGCAACTGAGGGAAACTGAGACAGGGAAACTGTGGCGCAACAGTAGATGCCTTGTGCATTTCTTATGTGCAATTCTACACACACCCACACTAACTGTCCCAAATGTGAGCCTTAGGAAAGTCCCCACCATTTCCTTTCCTCCATACTCCATGTCTGAATGGTAATCCTCTAATGACTGCTGAGACATAGTTGACAGCTTGATGTTTTGCCCAAGTATACAGCAAAGTTGTCACTCATGCAGCATAGTGCAATGAACTCTGGGGGGAAAGTCAGGGACACTGTACAACATAATGAAAAGAGTCCCTGATTCTGAAGTTCAAATCTTTTTTTTTTCTGGTAATTGAAATGTATTTTTATTTATTTATTTATTTTTAATTAAAGCTTTTTATTTGCAAAACATATGCATAGGTAATTTTTCAACATTGACCCTTGCAAAACTTTCTGTTACAAATTTTTCCCCCCTATTCCCTACCCCCTCCCCTAGATGGCAGGAAATCTAATACATGTTAATTATGTTAAAATATTTGACAGATCAAATATGTGTCTATATATTTATACAGATATCTTGCTGTACAGGAAAAAAAAAACCTGAGAAGGAAAACATAATATAAGCAAACATCAATAGAGAGTGTAAAAATGCTATGTTGTGGTCCAGACTCAGATCCCACAGGCCTCTCCCTGGGTGTAGATGGCTTTCTTCATCACTGAACAACTGGAACTGGTTTGAAATATCTCATTATTGAAGAGAATCATGTCTGAAGTTCAAATCTTACCCTCTGAAACTTCCTTTCTCTCACCTACTGAGCAAGGTCCTTCCTTTCTTTCTCTGTAAAATGGAGGGGTTCGACAAAGTCCCTTCTAATTCTAGATGTGTAATTTTATTTGGATTCATATCTTAATAATGCTATTTATTACCTTTGGGACTGTGGGTAAGCCATTTAACCTTGTTAAATCTTTATTTTCTCATCTCTAAATATAAGAAAGCTAGACTGGATGATACCTAAGGTCCCTTGCTATGCCCATGACTCCCTTCATAATCTACAAACTCTTTGAGACAGACTGTTTCAAATTTGCCATTGTATTCTAGATGCCTAGCAAAAAGCCTATCTTGATAGATCAATTCTAGTTTCAAAGATCATAAACAAATTGTCCTGTGATTCAATGACTGGGGTGCAGTAACTGGCTCTGTCACTAATTTTTTGATGGAACGTTGATTAAGTCCCTTTTCCTCTCCTGACCACATTCAGTTTTCTCTTCTAAATCATATGTGTGTGTATGTACGTATGTATACATATATATAAGTGTGTGTGCTTGTGCTGTTTGTTCTCTAAAATCCCTTTAGCTCTGAAATCCTATGACTATGAACTACAAGCTACTGAAATAACTGAAGAAACAATACTACTGTTTCTAACCATTAAAAATGATGGGTAAAAAGGAGTCTTCTGGTGCTATTTACTTGGCTATATACTAGCACTGTATATAGCCTCTACACTCTACAGGGCTAGCTTACTATAAGGCTGCATATAAAGTTTATGTGATGATTAAAAAAATAAAAAGTTAAAAGTGAAAGCATTTTATAACTCAGTTCTTTTGGAGTGGCCAGAGATAGACCCATTAGATTCATTCTAAGATAAACTTGGTTTATATTAAATCCCATGCCTTAGTGATGGGTCAAATCAAGAGGCTAGAGTTGTTGTTTGACCTTTGTTTTCAGAGAGAACCAATGACATCATGGGATGATGCCTTGATTCCACTGGATTTAAGTAAGGTAGAGTTGCACCAAGTTATCAGCTTTACTCTCTCTTCCAGGGTCATCAAAGTCCAGTGACAAGACAAAAATCTAGACGACTGGCTCTGACCTAGAATTTGATATTTTCCATGTCTCAGCAAACTCTAAGCACTCCATAGTGCCTGCTTCAGGTGCCTTCATGGCCATTGGAGCAAATTATTCTCATTTGCCCATTCTGTTGTGCTTAGACTTCAAGGGCTTGGAGTTGGACGTTCCCTTAATTCACCAATAGGTTTGAGGTGGTTACCCTTACCTTGATGTAGCCTGCATAGAAGTTTTTATGGGTGTGGCTGCTTTACATGCTACTGCTATTTGGAACCATTGGTAAGAGTTGAATATCAGATAGACAGCAATGTTGGATGAGCAGCCTAGAAAAGGGCTCAGCAAGCCCTTATACTAGAGGTGCTAGCCCTCTTTAAATAACCTGAGAGTTTTTGCAGAAAGCATATAAGACCCTGGGGTTTTATGGAAGCACAGTTTCATTTGGAGCTTGAATAAGATCTCCTGTCTCTTAGTTGGCAACCACTATAAATGGTGCCCTGATTGGCCTGATGTTAATTGACAGCTTGGTCAGCCAGTGGCACTGATAGACAGGAAGGGAGAAAGGAGCCTCCTTCATATTTCTGTGCCTTCCCCCACAAGTTTTGAGACTGTATTGATACACTATTCCTGTAAATAACTCTGAGACAGATATAACTACCATCATTTAGAAACTAGAGGCAGGAGAAACTAGAGATTCAACTTGTAAATTCTCAAGAGATATTTAGTGCCAGTAAGTGCCCAGGCCAGGACAAAAATAGATTGTTTTCCTTTCCGATTCTAACTAAGTCAGAAGTTCAGACTTCTCTCTGAGAAAGATATTGATAAGAATGATGGGAGTAGAAGAGGGGCCAGAGAATCTTCACCATTGAGTTTGAAACATCTGGTAAAGCACAGTGTTGACATAGACATTTTTTCTATAAGCATGTGAATTTCCCAACAGCTCCACATCGACCCTCCTCCTTCTGGCCCATCCAGAGAAGATGGCTTCCTGGCATCATCCCCAAAGGGGAAATGTATAAGAAACTGAAAAAAAAACCCCTACCCTGATTTGGGTGCAGCTTTTACATGTGTTTTTCTGGATTCCCCAAATGTTAATGAGTGAATACAAAATACAATTTCCTCCTGAGAGATGGCACTCTTCCCCAGGCTTCCTAAAGTGGAAAGATAGCCCCTCTCAGTTGGAGCCCAAAGTGAAGCATTTCTAGAAAGAGGTCTCAATGTCCAGCACACATGTTCAGTGCTTATGGGGAAATAAAGTCTTTGCTTTCCCCTCTCTTCTCTTGGAAGTTGTTCAGAATCAGCTTGAAAGACCTGAGCAGAATCAGGCTGCCCTCTGCAGGAACAGAGCTTGAGGAGCTGCTGTTTGCTGCTCCACTGAAACCTGAGATTGGGGAGGGGAGTCAGGAGCAACCAGTTTCTCTCCCAGTCCCAAACTTGTCTTTGTGCTGCTTCCTTCTCAGCTGTCCCCTCAGCCAGCCCATAATTGCTGTCAGCACCAAGATATCTAGGCTTCTTATAATAATAATGATAATAGTTAGAGTTTAAGGTTTGCTTTAAGGTTTGCAAAGCACTTCACATATTTTATTTCATTTTCATTTATTTCATTTTCATGATAACCTGATTATTAATCCCATTTTATAGGTTAGTAATCTAAATCTGAGAGAAATTGAATGAATAGTGATATAGCTAGCCAGTAAGGATCTAAGGCTGCTTTATTTACAGAAATCTAACAGCAAATTGTGAACTCTGGATTAAGCAGAAAGAGAGCCAGAGGAAAAAAGAGCTCTAAGGTTATTAGTAGATGAAGTGGAAGTAATCAGAAAAATTTTATAGATCTCATAGTGCTATCTTTGCCTTGCTGTCACTCTAATGGGGTGGAAGCATGGTCAACCCTTCCCTTGCACCCCCCCCCCAAAAAAAAAAACCGCACAACAAACATGAGGATAGTATCTGAGCTTCATGGTTCAAAATAGCCCAATTTGTGTTTTCCACAATAAAAAAGAGAGCCAGTGTCAGAGCTGTCTCTTACAGAGGTCACATTGACCTCTTGATATCATCCCTATAATTTCCCCTGCTTCAGATGTTCTTCCTCAGGAAAAAAAAAAAAAAAAACTATAATGGAAGATAATCTTTAGTATGACCAACCTCTTATAGAATTACTGAATCTTTCTGATGGACCACTTTGTGCCCTGCCTCTTGAAAACTCAATAATTCTGCTTTCTCTTCACTTGCCAAATATGCTTGGGAACCCTAGAGAAGTCTGACAGAGCTTAAATGAGTTGCAGGGGTAAGTGTCTGAGGCTGGATTTGAACAGTCTTTCTGACTCTAAGTCTAATGCTTTCTCTACTGAACCACCAGTTGGAAATGACAAAAAGAGCTTCTGACCCAAGCAGGCCACATCTCCAAGACTATATCTCCTTTGGGGCACCATATTTAGGAAGGGCTTTGAAAAGCTCGAGAGAGCTCCAAATGAGAGCTCAAGATTATGTCTTGGTTGAAGAGGTTGTCAGTGTTTAAGCCCAAAGAAGCCAATTCTAAGGGGTGGAGGAGGGGATAATAGCTGTCTTCAAGTATTTAAAGAGCTGTGACTTGGAAAAGGTATTAAGCATTTTTGCACATAGCTTCAGAAGGCAGAACTAACACCAGTGGGTGGAAGTTATGAAGAAGATTTAGGTTTATTTTAAAGGAAAGACCTGTGATGCCTCCAATTCAGGAGACAGCCCAGAACTGGCCCTAGGCACAATGGTGTGGCTGGCAGGAAGTTGGGGGGGGGAGGAGAGGGGAGGGAAAGGGAGGGTTGGTTAGTTCTGTTCATTAAGGAATAAGGAAGGTCCCCACCTGCTACAGCTTCCCTCCTAGGAGATTAGAGAGGAAGGCAATGAGAACAGAAAGGGTGACTCTGCCCTTCACAGAACCCCCATACATAGCCTAGATTGGGTTGCCTGTCAGATATTTCACTTTTCTATATGAAGACAGGTTTGAAGAAGGGGAATATGGGAGCTTCCCTTTACTCCAATGTAAGAGCTGATGAAGAGATAGCCCAGATGTGAGGGTGGTAGCCTTCTCCTCTTCCTAACTCAAGGGAATCTTCTCAGATTAGTTTGGATATGACATAGAGAATTAAGGTAGGGGGAGACTCCTACACTTTGCTCCTGGATTAGGGGATAAATCTTCAAGAGTTTAAAATAAAATTTAAAAATAATATTTGAGCATATGAAGAGCAACATGGCCTTTATTTAAGAGGTTGTTTTATTTAAGAAGTTGTGCTCTGAAATACCACCACACACCTCTCAGATTGCCTAAGATCACAGGAAAAGATAATGTTTGGAGGGGATGTGGGAAGACTGGGACACTAATATATTGTTGATTGAGTTGTGAACTGATCCAACCATTCTATAGAGCAATTTGGAACTACGCCCAAAGAGTTATCAAATTGTTCATATCCTTTGATCCAGCAGTGTTTCTACTGGGCTTGTATCCCAAAGAGATCTTAAAGGAAGGAAAGGGACCCACATGTACTAAAATGTTTGTGGCAGCCCTTTTTGTAGTGGCAAGTAACTGGAGACTGTGTAGATGCCCATCAATTGGAGAATGGCTAAATAAGTTATAGTATATGAATGTTATTGTTCTATAAGAAACAATTAAAAAAACAAACAAAAAAGAAAAGAAAAGAAACAATCAGCAGGATGATTTCAGAGAGGCCTGGAGAGACTTACATGAACTGATGCTGAGTGAAGTGAATAGAACCAGGGCATCATTGTGCCCAGCAACAAGATTATACAAACGATTAATTCTGAAGGATATAGTTCTCTTCTACAATGAGATGATTCAGACCCATTCCAATGACCTTGTAATGAAGAGAGCCATCTACACCCAAAGAGAGGACTGTGGGGACTGATTATGGTTCACAGCATAGCATTTTCAGTCTTTTTGTTGTTGTTTGCTTACATTTTATTTTCTTTCTCATTTTTTTTAGTTTGATTTGATTTTTCTTGTGCAGCAAGATAATTGTATAAATATGTATGCATATATTGGATTTAACATATATTTATGTTATTTATTTATTTATACCATGTTTAACATATGTTGGACTACTTGCCATCTAGGGGAGGGGAGGAATTGGAACACAAGGTTTTGCAAAGATTAATGTTGAAAAATTATCCATGCATATGTTTTGAAAAATAAAAAGCTTTAAAAAGAAAAAAAAGAAAAAGAAATAGTCTGTCTAACCACAAACAAAATCAACAACTTAACTTCACAACAAAAACTTAAGAGGTTGTGTCCCTTCTCCCTTGATTTCTTCCCTAACAGACTGCATTTTCTAACAAGGCAATTTCTCTGTTCCCTTCCACCCCCAACAATACATGTTAATCATGTGCATTATTTCTTACTCATGCCTGAAACCCTCTCCTATTTCATCTCTGCTTTTTAACTTCCCTGGCTGCCTTCAAATCCTAGAAAAACTTCCACCTTCTGTAGGAAGTCCTTCCCAATCTTCTTTAATGGTAGTGCCTTTTCTCTCTCAAAAATTTCCAATTTATCCTGCATATAGGCTATTTTGCATATAGTTGTTTGATAAAAGTTTTCCCCATTAGATTGTAAGTTTTTTGAAGGCAGGAACTGTCTTTCATCTTTGTAATTTCAGCCCTGGGCACAGTTTATTGACTAAATGTATATTGATTAACAATCACAGCTATCCAAAACTAAAATGGATTACCCTGGAGACCTTCAAACAGAGGCTGAAGGTTGGATGCCATGTTGGATATGTTGTATAGGAAATTCTTGCTTGAGTATGGGTTGGTTTGGATGGCCTTCTAATTGAAAACCTGTGATTCTGTGAATCATTTCATCCCCTACAGAGTTGTCAAAGTGATTTTCTTGAAACTGAGACCTGACATATATCCCCTCCCTACTCCATAAATTTCAGTGGCTCCCTACTACTTTCCCAATCATATATAAACTGCTCTGTTTGGCATTTAAAACTCTTTATAACTTGTCTCTATATTGCCTTTCATACTCCATCTGTCCACATACTCTCTTTCTACCAAACTGGATTTCTGACTCTTCCAAAACACACTCCAAATCTTATCTCTGTGTCTTTGTGTTACTTGTCCCCAGTACCTGGAACATCCTCCCTCTTCAACCCTTCCTCTTGGAATTGCTGATTTCCTTCAAGACTCAACTCAGCCATCACCTTCTGCATGAGATCTTTGCTCACTCCCCAAGTTGCTCGTGCTGTTTGCCCCCAACCCATTTCCTTATATTTTGTATGCTTTTGCACTTATCTAGATTTTATTCCACCCTTCTAGGATGGAAGTTTCTTGAAGGCAGAACTGTGTCATTTTTATCTTTCTCTCCAGCATCTAGCACATTACATGGCACATAGTAAGCATTTAATAAATGCTTGTTGGCTGAGTGGATGTTCCATTTTCCCCAAAATTATGTTCATTTTAGCAGAGTACGAATGATTAGCCAAAGTAAAGAAACACTAAATAGTAGACTATTGCACTAGTAAATTTAGGAGGATACATTTAGGGGAAAGAAGGGTTTTTCCAGGCCACTGAAATTATATCATATAAGCTGCCTACTCTGCCTATGGTCTTTTTCTCTGTGCATTAGCATTTTAAATAGGTGACCTCTACTATCCCTTGCAGCTTAAAATTTTACTATTTTATGATATCTTGGCTTCACTTAAGTTTTCCATGCCTGGATTTCATTTCTCCTTTCACGCTCTGCTCTTTTTGCTGGCTGCATTATAAATCATCTCCATCTTCTCTCTCACAATGTGCTCCCAAATTTCACTATTTCTCCCTGTATGACAGATTCAAAGGTTCTCCATCAGTCATAATCCTTTATATAAAGGCTAGTTCTTCTCTTCATTTTTTCTTTTGGAGACTTCATTATTTCTAGCCATCTTTCCTTGCTTTAGGGACACTGCAAAATCCCAGAAAAACAAAACCAAAAGGGAATTCTATAGGAAATCTAATCCACTTCTTTAATGCTTTCTACTGGGATAGTATCTACTGGGATACTTTTCTACTGGAAAAATAGTGATCTAACCATTTTTTTTCCAAACACTTCTATTTTGATAATCACCAAATTGTACTTTTCTTTACCATAATTGTGTGTCATCTCTGAAACATCTGACTTGCCCCTGATATCCAAAGTCCTCCTGGAATCTTTTCTGGTGCATCTCACCCCAGAGAGGCTGAGAAAGATTATGTAATTTACCCAAAATTACATAGGGTAAGTAACAATTCCTGTGTCCTTTCTGGCATCTTGTTTCCAGGTTAATTGTGGCAGTTACTGTTATCAGTTTTAATAATGCAGAAAGAGTCTCCTTAATTTTATGCCTCTAGATTATTAGTGGTATTATAAATTCACATGCTGGAAACTGGACTCCTTTGATTATCTTGCCAAATACCTTTCAGTTTTATAATAAGGCAGATGGTGAATCTGTGCCAGATGTGGTAATCACCAATAAAGTCTTAGGGAAAATATGACAATGAATTTTTTCTTCTCGGCTCCTATACTAAAACCTTGAGTTGTGGTTCTCAAGAAAAAAATGCAAGCTATCAACAACCATAAGAAAAAAAATACTCTAGATCATTAATAGTAAAAGAAATTACATTAAACAATTCTAAGGCTTCACCTCACACACATCAAATTGGCAGAGATGACAAAAAAGGAAAATAACCATTATTGGATGGCCTGTGGGAAATCTGGCACATGAATACATTGTTACTGATGCTGAGAATTTAATGTAGTTTGGAACTATACTCCCAAATTCATTAAACTGTTTTTTCCCTGTGACTCAGGAATACTACTACTAGGCATATACCAAAAGAGATTAAAGGCAGAGGGAAAGGTTTTATGAATGCAAAATATTTATAGCAGCACTTTTTGTGGTAGCACAGAAGTAATAAAAAAGTGGGTACTCATCAATTAAGGAATAGCTGAACAAATTATGGCATATAAATGAAATTGAATCCTTTTGTGTCATAAGAAATGATAAAAGCAAAGATTCAGAGAAACTTGGGAAGACTTGTATGAACTGATGCAGAATGAATTGAATAAAATTAGGAGAAAAACATATTATGATTAGAGTATTATAAAGGGAATTTTTTTCCTTTCTTCTTTTTATATAGTTGATATTTGTTAGCTTCCCAATTAAAAAAATAACAAAGCCAAGTACAAATGTTGTCAGGTAAGGTCTACCTAGATATGAGAAAAAGCTTGATTGGGCTTAAAATAATTTTAAAAAACCCTATTCTGGTTTACATGTACAAACTACTATCTCACAGAGCCAGATGTGTAAGGTTTGTTGGGAAAGCATTTGTGAAGAGACTAGAAAGGTATCAGGAAGGGAGGAAAGAAGAGGAATGCCTTTCGGGCTAATGACTTCTGGGTAGTGCCATGATGTATGGAGCACTGGACCTGGAGTTAGGAAGACCTGAGTCCCATCTTAGCCTCAGACATTTACTAGCAGTGACCCTCACATAAGTCACTTAACCTCTCTCAGTCTCAGTTTCTTCATCTATAAAATGGTTATAATAGTAACCCATGCCTCACATGATTGTTGTGAGGAACCAATGAAATTTATGTAAAGAGATTAGCATAGTGACTAGCATATAATAACTGCACCTACTTTCCCAGAGGATCAAATGAGGTAATATTTGGAAAGTACTTGGCAAAGTGCCTGACACATAGTAATCATTTGTATAAATGTTAACTATTATTAATTGTAGGAACAAGTTTTAATGTACATAAAATGTATTTTCTTATTTCCATTTCGCTCTTTTGCCCTTATGTTGTGTATCCACACATATAGTTAAACTGAATAGATATTATTTGAATATAATACATACTAATAAGAGGGGTACACCCAAATTTAGCAATCAGACAACCTGATGGTTTACCACGGTTTTTAGATACCTAAAAAATATCTAAATAAAGCACATAAATAGTGTTTAATAAAGCTTGTTTTCTTTTCCTTTCCCCTCTCCAACTTCTTTCTCGCAATGTTGCATGAGAAATTAGGAAAGACCAATATAGTACAGTGAATGGAGCCTGGAGCAAAAGCAGTGCAACATAGTAGAAAAAAGATCAAAGTGGTCAAATGATATGAATAAGCCATTCTTAAAAGGAAACTTGCAAACATTACCAATGATATGAAACATTGCCCCCAAATTACTAGTAAGAAGAGAAATTCAAAACCTTTTGAGTTTTCATTTCATACCTAGCCAACTGGCAAAGATGACAAAGAATGGGAAGAATAAATATTAGATTTGTAGAAAGGTACACTATTCACTGGTGGTGGAACTGTGAATTGGCTCATCCATTCTGGGAAAATCTGGGATTATACTAGAGAAAGCACTAAAATATTCATTGCTTCTTGACCCAGGGATCCCACTGTCAGCCACATATATTAAGGAATGTCAATGATAAAAAAATTTAAAAAAAAGATTCTCATGTAAACCAATTTCTTTGTAACAGCACTTTTATCTAGTGGCAAAGACTGGAAAAAGTAGATGCTCATTAACTGGGGAATGGCTAAACAAGTTGTGTTCTATGAATGTGATGATTTCTATAGTACACAGAAGATGAATATTATGAATACAGAGAAATATTGGAAGACTTATATGAACTGAAAAACATGAGGTGAGAAGAACCAGGGAAATAATGGACATAATGACCATGACAATGTAAAAATAAAGAACAAGAAGAATAAAATGTTGAATTCACAGTTCAGTGAAATGATGAGGATCAATCTTGACTCCCAAGGAAAAGTCAGGTATCCCCTATCCCCCAACACACACATCTGTTAAGAGATTGAGGACTATGGGTGTGAAACATTGGATATATTGCCCATTTACTTCACATGTTGATTGGTTTTACTGAACTATTCTCTTCCCCACTTTTATTTTTAATTATTCTTTGTTGTATGGTATTCTGGGAAAACCTGAGATTCCAACTGGACCATATGCTACCTCCTACACAAAGCTTTTCTAATTCTTAAACTCTCTACCCTTCAATTGTTAGTGCTCTCCCTATTCCTCTCCCCATCTCCCACCCTTCTAACTCTCCCTTCTTTCCCTTCCTCTCTCTTTCTCTCTCTGTCTCTCGGTCTCCATCTCTCTCTGACTCTGTCTCTCTCCCTAAGTCTGCATGGTACTTCATATATGTTGTATGTTTGTTTAAATACTTACCTGTTGTTCCTGTCCCCTACTCCTACCTCACACCTTCCCTGCAAAGAATGTCAACTCCTTGAAGTCAGGGACTATTTAATTTCCCAACCTTAGCACTTAACACAGTGCCTGTTATATAGGAAGTCGTGAATGAAGAATTTTTGAATGGTTGTAGCCAAAAGCCAAGTGATGACCCAGTGGGGTCTCAGGATCATCAGAGGTACTTATCAGAAGGCAATAACAGCAGTAATAGAGAGAAGTGTGGCAAAGAGAACAGAGCAACAGAGGACCCTAGATACAAGAAAGCATCCTGCCTGATGACATCACCAGAGACATTGCCAGCTCTCCAGCTCTGGAGTTGTGAATTACTGCAGACAAACTTGTGCCTTCCTCATGTGCTCCCTTGGTTATGTGTCCCCTCTCTGGTTGCTAGGGTAACCTGTGAAGAAGGTGCCATTTCTACATGGGGTGGGGGAGCAAGAATCACTGAACTTATCTTGTTCAGCTTTTAATTAAATGCCTTTTAGAGGTAGCTATGTACATCTCAGAGGCAGGAAGAACTGAGCTCGAATCTAGCTTCAGACACTTTTTAGCTGTGTAACCATGGACAAGTTACTTATCTTAATATACCTCAGTTTCCTTATCTGTAAAATGAGGATAATAATAGCACCTACCTTCCAGTGTTTTTGTGAGTATCAAATGACATAATATTTGTCAAGTACTTAGCACAGAGACTGACATATAGTAGGTACTTAATAAAAAATGTCTTCCATACTTTCTTTCTTTCCTAAAACTAATGAGTTCTGTTTGGCTAATAAAATAAGATATTAATTAGTGAAGGCTTAGGAGCTATGACTTTAAATGTAAGCCAACCATAAGCACAGTGTACTTCAATGTACTTCAGTGTACTAAATTAATCTTTGGTGTGGTCCACATGTGAAAAGATTGGCATTTCTGCAGTATTTATGAAATATTCTTAGAATTATTTTTTGGATCTTGAATTGATACAGATGAATTCCTAGCCCCACATACTCTTGGAAAAGTGGGAAGGATATTTCAGTAATCAGGGGAGAACACATCTATCAATCAATTAATAATATTGATTAAGTGCCTGTCATGTATCAGACTTAAGCACTGGGGATACAAAAAAGAGGCAAAACACAACCTTGTCCTTGTACAAAAAAGCAAACTACATACAGCACAAAGAGGAAATAATTAACAAAGGGAAGATACTAGAATTTAGAGGGGTTGGACCTAGCCTTTCCTCCGTTCAAAGGGCTGATTGATGTAATTTCTTGATCTGGAAATATTTCTGTGGTGTTAGAAAGATGTTTTCAAAATGATGTGAACATACTTCTGAGGTCAATTCCTAATCAAAAATGACTCCCAGACGGGCCCCGGTTTAGAAAAAAAAAAGGGGGAAAAAAAGTAGTGAATCATCATCCAGATCATTTGAATGAAACAAAGACACAACAAATTGTCTGCTTTTCTCCTCTGCCAGAAATGATGACTTCAGACTTTTGGAGACTCAGCTGAAGGAAATTAAAGTGGATCCATTATTCCCCAAGATGACCAATATAACACAGGAAATAATCCCCATAATTTCTCAAGAAAGTTGCACCAAGGCCACAAAGATGTAGATCAGCCAAGCAGGATCTTCAGAGCCCAATAATTGACTTGGGGATTGGCTATGAAATTTTGGAATTGTGACTTCTGTTGCCAGATGGGCCTGAGAGACATGAAGGACTAAGAATGGAAGGTACAGAATATCAGTTTTAACAAAATTTCCAGAACAGACATTATCAATGTGTGATCTAGGGATGCAGAATGGACGTTATCAATATGTGGTCCCAATGATCCTTTAACTAGGTCTTTCAGTTCAAAATTATTTTCAGAATAATAGTAAGATGTTATAATTTCTAATACAGTGAATCTTTTTTTATTAAAAGCTTTTTATTTACAAAACATATGAGTGATTTTTCTACATTGACCTTTGCAAAAACTTTTTTTCCCAAGCTTTTCCCCTCCTTCCCCCC
>JAJPUD010000502.1:91503-136901 GCA_023553655.1 Myrmecobius fasciatus
TTTTCTTTTATGATTTCCTGGAAGATAGTGTCCAGGTTCTTTTTTTCATCATGGCTTTCAGGAAGCCCTATAATCCTTAGATTGTCTCTCCTAGATCTATTTTCCAGGTCAATTGTTTTTCCTAGGAGATATTTCATGTTTTTCTCTATCTTTTCATTTTTTTGTTTTTGTTCAACTGATTCTTGAAGTCTTGATGAGTCATTAATTTCCAATTGTTCGATTCTAATTTTTAATGTCTTATTTTCTTCAGTTACTGTTTTTAGTTCCTTTTGCAATTGACTAATTACATTTTTTGTTCATTGCATTCTTTTTCCATTTTCTCTATTTTATTTTGCAGTGATCTCATTTCCTTTCCCCATGTTTCTTTTAACTCTCTTTTAAGATTTTTTAATGCAATCTTCAAAGAAAGCCTTGTGACATGGAGACCAATTTATGTCTCTCTTTGGGGCTTTTTCTGGAGTTGCTTTACCTTTAGGGGCCTCAGGATTTGAGGTCTGTTCTTCCCTCTCTCCATAAAAGTTGTCTATGGTAAGAGCTCTTTTTGGTTTTTTTATTCATTTTTTTTTTTAAGGTGTGAGGTCTGTTTAGGGCAAAGGTGGGACAGCTGCTTTAATTTGCCCTGGGGCAGTTCTGCTGATTGAGTTATTTCAGGAACTGGGCAGTTCTGCTGATTGAATTATGTCAGGGGCTGGGCAGTTCTGTTTTAGTTCACCCTGGGGCGGTTCTGCTGATTGAATTATTTCTGGTGCTTATCAGTCCTGTTGTTTGATTGATTGCTTCAAGGTGCTGTGTAATGGCAGCTAGGTCTGATGCTCATCAGGGGTTCAGTGGTTCACAATCTATCCCCCTCAAAAGGCAGACCCTCCAAACCACCTGCCCACAATCAGGACAAATTGTTCCAAGAGGCCCGCAGAAGACTCCCAGGTGTGTGAAAAGCACAACACTCCCACGCCTGTTCCGACTCCTGTTCCAGCTCCCTGCTCCAGCTCCCTGCCCCGGTCTCCCTGCGCTGCAGTCTGGGTTCAGTAGACCACCCCCCTGCCCAATTAAAACAGACCTGTTTTGAGGTTCTTCCAGAGTATCTTCTTCTAGAATTGTGTTGTTCTCCAGATGTTGTGGATTTTTTTGCTTCAGAATCAGTCTAGAGGCTTCATATGTTGTTGGTTTGAGGGGAGGTTAGAGGAGGTTACAGAGACTCCTGTCTGATCTCCGCCACCATGGCTCCACCCGTGTTCATATCCTTTGATAATTTATCAATTAGGGAACCCACTATATTTATGTACAACTTTGAGTACAAGATTTTTCCCGATCTCAAAACTAAATTTGTCCTTAATCCAAAATCCATCATTGTCCTTGCTTTTGTCTTCTGTGGAATAAGAATATTCCACAGCATTTCAAATACTTGAAGGCAATCTTCAGACTAAATGCTCTCAGTTTCTTTAACCATTACCCATATAAGATGAATTCAAGGACTGTCCCATTCTGTTTGCCATGTTCTGAATATTATATAGTTTTATCAATATCCTTCTTAACTGGGGGTACCCACACCTGAATACAAAATTATATAGTCTGAGGAAATCATAATTCAAAGGGATGATCACTTCCTTTTTCTTAGAAGCTATGATCTTCAATTCAGCTCAAGATTGTGTAGTTACGTGGCACAGCAGATAAAATACTAACTAGGTCTAGAGTCAGGAAGACTTGAGTTCAAACAAGTATCTGAGGATACTTGTAAGCTATATGATCCTGGTCAAGTCATTTAATAAAATCCTTTTTTGCCTCACTTTCCTCATCTGTAAGATATAAGGTCTCTTTGTAAAAATGAGTTAATATTTATAAAAGTGCCCCAAAACATAGTTAGGTGTTATATAAATTTTAATTAATATTGATTTTGGGGGCTGCTACATCATATTGCTGATTACAGTCCATTAAAAACTCCAATTTTCTTCTGAAAATTGTTTAATCATGTATCCTGTATTTATGAAGCTGATTTATTTTGAACCTAAGTGCTAGGCTTTACTTATGTTTACCTGTTGTTATCTATTTATTCCATCTGATTAGATTCAGCCCAGTGCTTTTGCTTATCAGGAGATATTTTTGCATCCTGTCATATTGGTGCATTATTAATTCCTCCTAACTTTATGTTATCTGTAAATTTGATGAGCATCTCATTAAAGACTTTATCTAAATCTCTGAGAATAATGGTGAACAACACAGAGAAGCACCAAGAGAAACAAAAAGATCCCTGGGACCCTCCACTGGAGACTTTCTGCCTAGATGAATGACTGTAAAGATCTGATTGTATTATTGTATTGTATTATTGTCTGGTGTGCATTTCTCTATATTTTTCACAAGAAAGAACAGTATGGCAACATTTATCAAATGTTTTATTAAAATCTCAACAAATAATTGACCAGCATTTATTAAGTGCCTATTCTGTTCCAGGTCAAACACTGTTCAATCATTTTTCAATTGTGTCCAACTCTTTGTGACCTCATTTGAGATTTTCTCAGCAAAGATACTGGAGTGATTTGCTATTTCCTTCTCCAGTTCATTTTATAGATAAGGAAACTGAGGCAAACAGGATTAAGTGACTTGTCCAGGATCATACACCAGTATCTAAGGGAAGATTTGAAATCGGGAAGATGAGTTTTCCTGACTCCAGGTTCAGAACTTTGTCTACTGAGTGAAATCTTCTCTTTTCAAATCTCAATTTTCCCTTTGGTGGGGAACCTAGGAAGGGGTTTTAATGGCTATGGGATGCTAGGAAAGTGCAGCCTGAAGCTAGACAAACAAGTGGGCTTGAGGTCAGGCTGGCAATAGACAAGGTAAGTAAGGAAGGATGTCCTCAGGGAGAGGAATTGTATTTCACCAAATATTAGAATCTGATGCATGTCCTTTATATTAAACATGACTCTGGCTTAGAGGCTAGTCTGGTATGGGCAGAAGATATTCAGGTCAAAGAAAATATGTCCTTTTTGTCCTTTCAAAATGATCAATGCTGGTGGTCCTCAATATGAATGAGACTGAGACTCCCTTTACAAATGGAAAGACAGATTTTTCTATGTAATCTTGATCTCAGAAGCAGCTTATTCAATGGTCAAAAGCTCCCTTTCTCCCCATATATCCCAGAAATAGATCCTACCCATTTGGGGATGGAAAGATTTTATAGAAGCAAAGCAAAAAAAAAAAAAAAAAAAAAAAACCTTAAAAAAAAAATCTCTGTGACTTTGTGGAGTTAGTTTCTATGCTGCTATGCTATCCTACCACAATGTTTCCCATCAAAACCCAGAAGGCTAGAGAAATCCCAAAGCTTGGGTTTGCCTCTCCCCACCACAATTCTTATAGTCATTATTACATCATCTGGCTCTACTGCCCTCTAGTGATTTAAAGAAGACAATTTCCTAGATAACTTGGAATTCCTTTGTGGAATATCATCTCTGTGACATTTCCCAAGTCAACTAGGTTCATAAGCTGTTACTAAGCACCTTTTGTGTTATTTTTGCTTTCAGAGCCTCAATTTCCTCAACTGCAAAATGGAGGGATGGGTTATATTTACAATGGCCACCTCACAAAGTTGTCACGAAGAAAATGGTCTGTAAAACTCAAAATGTAAAATAAATGTGAGTAATGTAACTGAGGATACAAAGTTGAAACTAAAAATCATTCCTGCCCTTGAAAAGCCCATTTGGGGTAGATAACAGGGGAGATGAGATAAGTAATAAGATCATCACAATCTAACTTAGAATATATCATATAGTAATAATGACTTCATGTTTCTATAGCACTCTACTGAGAGGTAGAATTTGGAACTCAAAACAAAAAAAAGAAATATAAAAAATTGTTTTGACATGTAATCAAGAAAAAATAATTTTAAAAAAAGCTGATTGGGCACTTTCCTCAGAACAGCTTCATGAGACTGTATGCCATTATTCCTTTTTCTGGGCTAAAATTATGCTATCCTTGGTGTCAAGAACTCCCAAGTTATCTACAGAGTATTTTGTAAACGCTAAAGCATGGTGTAAATGTGAGCTTTGGAGGCAGCTAAATTGCATAGGGATAGAGTACTGGACCTGGAGTCAGGAATACCTAAGCTCAACTCTGACCTGAAACACTAACTAG
Organism: Myrmecobius fasciatus; assembly: GCA_023553655.1. Taxonomy (NCBI): domain Eukaryota; kingdom Metazoa; phylum Chordata; class Mammalia; order Dasyuromorphia; family Myrmecobiidae; genus Myrmecobius; species Myrmecobius fasciatus. Next base: position 95,626 of record JAJPUD010000502.1, read on the forward strand.
ATGTGTCATCCATGGGCAAGTCACTCAATCATGTTGCCTCAGTTTCCTTGTTTGTAAAATGAGCTGGATAAGGAAATGGTAAACCATTGCAGCATCTTTGTATAGAAAACCCCAAATGGAGTCATGTTTGAAAAATGATTGAGCAACAACAAAATGTTAGCAGTTATTTTATGTACAGATACCATTATTAATTTCCTGAATAACCTTCATCTGTTATAAAGAACCTCCTGACAGTAATAGTCTGTCGTGTTGCTCAGAGACGCCTCTTATTAAGCACCCTGTTAGCAACCCTTGGCTGGGGCATGTTGTTTACAGACAGTGGCATTGTCCTGGGGAGGGCAAGGCCTAGGCATGAGTCAGGGCCTTTGGCACGGGCTTGTGCGGCTGATCCCACAGCTGGGGACACTCATGAAACAGAAATGCACAGGAAACTGCAGGAACTCACACATCCCCAGAGCCAAGAGCTGTGCCTTCTCCTGGGAACAAACCTTGGGATCCAGAGGCAGTGGATGCTGCTTCGTATCTTAGCAACTGGATTGTTTGGCTCCCCAATCTAGAGGGCAAAGGGGATTTATGAATGAAATAGAGAATCAGCTTTAGTAACTAACATAGGCCTTGGGGAGGAGCTTGGGGAGGAGAAGAGTTGATGATGTGGGGCCCAACAATAATCCTTTTTGTTTCTTTTGGTGTCCTGATAGGGTCAAGGAGAAAGAAAGCCTGAAATGTGGGGCGATTGGGGTGAAAAGAAAAATAAAAAAATTTAGGAGCCAGATCTATATTTGACCCTCTGCATTGGGAATTTATCATCATTGCCAAGGTCATGCATCTCTTCTCTCCTCCTCCATCTTAACTCCTCAAAAGCAGACTGGGAAGATCTTCAATATGATCTTCACAAAGAACTAAAGGTTACTCTTTGCTACTAGGATATATCCAAACTCCTTCTGTAAAGGCCTTCTGTAAAACAGCTTCAGTCTGCTTTTCTAGTCATGTGTCCAAATTTTCCAGCACAATCCCCTAACTCTAGCCAGATGAATTTCCTCCAGGGAGACAACATAATAAAAGTGAAAAGAGTAAAGATCCTGAGTCAGGAGACCTAGATGCGAATGTGGATCCAAAACTTATAACTATGAGATTTTGAACAAGTCACTTGATCTCTGAGTCTCTAGATTCCCTTTCTAGCTCTATATTTTATTCTAGAACCCCATTTTTATATTCTTTATGCTTTATACCCTGGAGTCCTGCCTTCACGGAAACACCTAGATTTCCCCATCCTCTTCTCTCACTCCAATTCCTATTGTAGCCATCCTTCAGTATCATCTCCTCCAGAAAGCTCTTCCTGAGCTCTGTAGTCCATAAGGATGCCTTCTATGAGAGAGAGAGAGAGAGAGAGAGAGAGAGAGAGAGAGAGAGAGAGAGATGCTTCCATCTGTATTCAGACACAATCAGTTCCTTTTCTGGGTATGGGTTAAGATTTTTCATAAGAAATCCTTCAGAATAGTGTTGGATCATTGTACTGCAGGAAATAGTTAAGTTATTTACAACTGATCATTCCAGAACATTGCTAAAACTTTTTACCACAGTACATTTCACTTTGCTTGAGTTCTTTTGGAGGACTTTCCAGGTTTTTCTGAGAGTATCCTGCTCATCCTATTCCCACAGAATATTCCATTATAATCACATACCACAACTTATTCAGTCATTCCCTAATTGATGGGCATCCCCTCAATTTCCAATTTTTTGCCCTGAGAAGAGAGTTGCTATAAATATTTTTGTACATATAAGTCCTTTTCCTTTTTTAAAAAAATCTCTTAGCAATGCTATTGTTAGGTCAAAGAACATACATTAATTTATAGACTTTGGGGCATACATAATATTTTTGATCCTTTATCAATTGGGGCATGGCTCTTTATATATATATATGTATACATACATATATATATATATATATATATATATATATATATATATATATATATATTTGACTCTGCCTCAGTTCCCTCTATGCTTGAGAAATGAGGCCTTATCAGAGAAACTTGCTTCAAAATTATTTTTACAATTACTTTTGCTAACTGTATTCTTCTCCTCATCTATCCTATTCTCTCTCTCCTTTCATCCTGTCCCTCCTCAAAAGTGTTTTACTACTTACTGGCCAGTGCCCTGTCTTCCATCACTCTCCCCTCTTCCTGTATCCCATTTTCCTATTTTCCTGAAGAGTAAGATAGATTTCTATACTCACATTAAGTGTGTATGTTATTTCCTTTTTGATTCAATTCTGATGAGAGTAAGGTTCACTCATTCCTCCTCCCCTTCTACCCTTCCCTTCCAGTGTATAAGCCTTTTCTTTGTCCCCTTTATGGCAGCTAATTTACACCATTCCACTTCTCTTTTTCCCTTTCTCCTAGTACATTCCTCTCACCCCTTAATTGCATTTTTTTTAGATATTATCCCTTTATATTCAACTCACACCTGTGCCCTCTAGCTATAAACTCTCCTGCCATAATAGCAAAAAAAGTTCTAATGCCTTACAAGTATCATCTTCTCATGTAGGAATGCAAACAGGAAAACTTTGTTAAATCCTTTAAGATTTCCCTTTTCTGATTATTTCCTTATGCTTTGGGGAAGGGATATCTTATATCTATATTGTATCTATATCTATATCTACATAGGTATATTATCTCTATCTATGCATATCCAGTGTCATATAGAAGCCCTCACACATAGGAAAATAATTAGCATTGGGAGATGAAACGGTCCTTAAAGATTAACCAATCCAATCCCCTCATTGTAGAATTGGTAAAACTGAGGTCCAAAAAGGGCCCCACCCCATTTTACAAATGAGCAAACCAAAGCAAACAGGGATAAGTGACTTTCCTAGGGTCACATAGCTAGTGAATATTTGAGACTGGATTAATGTGATACAAACTCCCAATTTACTGAATGAATTATTCAGCTAATGGAGGGATAAAAGATATCAGAAATTCCTGAAATATCAGCATCAATTAAAACAAAAATCCACCTCAAGATCTGAACCCAAAATTTCAAACTTCTTCCTCCAGCCCTCCTAATAAGCAACACAATGGAATGATTATTCCTCTTGAATTTCTCTTACACTGAATTGTTCCAGCTTTGACTCCTATAATCTCATAAATCTTTTGTAATCCCAATTGCTAATGCTCTCACTCCCTAAATATCTTGTCTGAAACTACCTTGTGTTTTATGTTTTTAGTATCTTTATATTTATTCTGCATATGTTTGGTATACGTTTTTGTTTTCTTGCCCATTAAGGTGTAAGTTCCTTAACAAAAGTAATTGTTTCATTCTTTGTCTTTGCAACTGCAATCCCTGGCATACCATAGGTACTTAATAAATGATTGCTGATTGATTGATTGAACTTTCATAGAGAAGCTGGAAGGAAGCCATGCATGGGGACAGAGGAAAGGAAAAAGGGAGGGGAGATGAGAAGGAGGAGGAAACAGGGGAAGGAAGGGAAACAGAGGAAATGAGGTGGAGGGAAAAGAGTCCTCAGGAAGCAGCTACAGTCCAGGATGTGTCAGAGGCCACCTGTATCCCAAGACACTGCTTGGATATTTTTTCCACATTCCACAGGATTCTCAATTCCTGTCCAACCAACACTTAAAGTTTTCCTCAGAAACAACCCATGGTTGTTAAGTAGAAATGCTATCTCTCATATTGAGCCCCAGAACATCTGAAAACGGGTGGACAGGACCTTTTCAAGTTTCCAGATTCCTCCAGAAGGAAGAGGGGGCATTTTGAAAGGACCCTCAAGGGTACATAGAACATTCAATTTGGCCCATGTACTACCATCCAAGACCAGACATTGACAATACCGTGAAATATGAAGCTTCTCTTCATAGTACAGAAGTGCCTCCCCTTCACCTAGGGGTCTATAATGTCCTTGTTTGCTGGCTAATATTTACAGACTTTCTGACTTTCTTCTCCATGGTCCCATTTTCATGGGAACCTGTTTTCCTTGGTTTCAGTGGCTAATGTAATCCAGATATATAGAAGCAAAGGATGTCAAAGTTGGGGATGGGGCAGAAATCATCTGGTTCAATCCTTTCATGTTACAGATGGGGAAAATGAGGCTGAAAGAGAGAAAGAGACACGTCCAGTCACATAGTATGTCATGGGCAGAACTGAGATCAGGAGACATTATTTTGGGGGAGTATAAGTCCCAGATGCAAACAGACATAGATAAGGAGAGTTATAGGAAAGAATTATGTAAAGTCAGAATGGTATCTGAGTTCTGGATGTGGACACAAGAAATTTAGAATCATATCCCTGCTTTGACAGTAACTATATGACTTTAAATTGTTCATTTTCTCTTTTGTGATACGAATATAATTTTCTTATTTAAGTCACAGAATTCTCACAAAAATAAAAGTATTTGTAAATCCTATATTAGTCTAAAAATGAGAATTATTTTTGGAGGCACATAGAGCAAGGGTGTACCTATATGCAGTCTAATAATTTTCATCATGGTTGTCATTGGCTAATTGATTTGATATTTCAACATTGGAAAACCTGAGGTTGATTAATATCTCATTCAGCCAGTACAAGGAATTCTGGAGACTAAGGGATGAATCCTTTCCTTTCTTCTCTTCTAGACAAGGGGACATATCAAGACAAGAGTATCCAGCAGAAACAGTATAGGGATGCAATGTCCACAAGTGCTATAAAAAAGCCAATTATAGACTCAGTTCTCAGACTATTATGTCAACGGGTCTCAGAACTGGAAGGGACATCAGAAATCATCTGATGACAATAACCATCTAGCCTTTACCTCAAGTGACAGGAACTCACTACCTTAGCTCTGTTAGGAAATGTTTTCTTGTATAAAGACTAAATCTATCTTTTAGCAACTTCCAACCATTGCTACCAGATGTGTCCTCCAGGGTCAACTAAAATATAATTCTCCCATAACAGTCCTTCAAATAATTGAAGACAGCTGGCATGCCTCATGTCCACCCTTGATTTACTTCCAACTAAACTTCCCAAATTTCTTCACCTAGTCATCTTATGGTATGTTTTTCAGTGTCCTCACTCATCTAGTCAATACTATCTGAATGTCCATCAACTTTTCAATGCAGTCTCAAGAATGGAAAATAATATTCTGGACTTGATTTGTATAGGGAAGAGAATGGAGAAACTCTTACATCCTTGATCATAGATAATATTCAATGCCTCTTAACACAATCTTTTTTTTATTTATTTATTTATTTATTATTTTTTATTTTATTTGCATAACATGTGTGGGTGGTTCTTCAACATTAACCCTTACATAGCTTTCTGTTACAAATTTTCCCCCCAACTCCCCACCCCTCCCCTAGATGGCAGGATATCCACTACATGTTAATTATGTTAAAATATTGGCAAATCGAATATATGTATACATATTTCCAAACTTGTCATTGTTGTGCAAGAAAAATCTTATCTACACAAAAGATATATCAGATAAAGGAAACACAATGTAAGCAAACATCAATCAAGGAGTATGAGAATGTTATGTTGTGGTCCACATTTCACATCCCTCTCTCTGGGTGTATATGGCTTTCTTCAGTGAACAATTCGAGGTGGTTTGAAACATTTCATTGTTGAAGAGAGCCATGTCCATCAGAATTGATCATCATATAGTACTGTTGTTGCCGTGTATAATGATCTCCTGGTTCTGCTCATTTCACTCAGCATCAGTTCATGCAAGTCTCTCCAAGCCTCTCTGAAATCGTCTTGCTGGTCATTTCTTAGAGAACAATAATATTCCATAATATTAATATACCATAATTTATTCAGCCATTCTCCAATTGAAGGGCATCTATTCAAATTCCATTTTTTAGCCACTACAAAAAGGGCTGCCACAAACATTCTTGCACATGTGGGGCCTTTTCCTTCCTTTATGATTTCTTTGGGATATAAGCCCAATAGAAATGCTGCTGGGTCAAAGGGTATGCACAGTTTGATAATTTTTTGAGCATAGTTCCAAATTGTTCTCCAGAATGGCTGTATCCGTTCACAGCTCCACCAACAATGCATCAGTGTCCCAGCCCTCCCACATCCCCTCCAACATTCATCATTAACTTTTCCTGTCATTTTAGCCAATCTGACAGGTGTGAAGTGGTACCTCAGGGTTGTCTTGATTTGCATTTCTCTGATCAATAGTGATTTGGAGCACCTTTTCATATGACTATAAATAGTTTTGATTTCATCCTCTGAAAATTGTTCATATCCTTTGACCATTTATTGATTGGAGAATGGCTTGAATTTTTATAAATATGAGACAATTCTCTATATATTTTAGAGATGAGACCTTTATCAGAACCCTTAAATGTAAAGATGATCTCCCAATTTATTGCTTCCCTCCTAATCTTGTCTGCATTGGTTTTGTTTGTACAAAAACTTTTTAACTTAATATAGTCAAAGTTATCTATCTGGTTTTCAAATAAGAGTTCCAGTTCTTCTTTGGACATAAATTTATTCCATCTCCATAGGTCTGAGAGGTAAACTATATTACATTCCTCTAATTTACTTATAGTATCACTCTTTATATCCAGATCATGAACCCATTTAGATCTTATCTTGGAATGTGGTGTTAGATGTGGGTCAAGCCCTAGTTTCCAGTTTTCCCAGCAGTTTTTGTCAAATAGTGAGTACTTATCCCAAAAGCTGGGGTCTTTGAGTTTATCAAAGACTAAATTGCTATAGTTATTGCCTAGTTTGTCTTGTGATTCTATCCTATTCCACTGATCGACTACTCTATTTCTTAGCCAGTACCAAATGGTTTTGATGACTGCTGCTTTGTAATATAGTTTTAGATCTGGTACAGCAAGTCCACCATCAGCAGCCTTTTTTTTCATTAATCCCCTTGAAATTCTTGACCTTTTGTTCTTCCAAATGAACTTTGCTACTATTTTTTCTAGATCTGTAAGATAATTTCTTGGGAGTTTGATTGGTATGGCACTAAATAAGTAAATTAGTTTGGGTAGTATTGTCATTTTTATTATATTCGCTCGGCCTACCCATGAGCATTTTAAGTTTTTCCAATTGACTAGGTCTGATTTTATTTGTGTGGAAAGTGTTTTCTCATTTAGCTCATATAGTTCCTGACTTTCCCTTGGCAGATAAATTCCCAAATATTTTATACTATCAACAGTAATTTTGAATGGAATTTCTTTTTGTATCTCTTGCTGCTGAACTTTATTGGTAATATATAAAATGCTGATGATTTATGTGGATTTATTTTGTATCCTGCAACTTTGCTAAAGTTGTGAATTGTTTCTAGTAGTTTTTTAGTTGAGTCTTTAGGGTTCTCTACGTATATCATCATGTCATCTGCAAAGAGTGATAATTTGGTTTCCTCATTACCTGCTCTGATTCCTTTTATCTCTTTTTCTTCTCTGACTGCCAAAGCTAACATTTCTAAGACAATATTAAATAATAATGGTGACAGTGGGCAGCCTTGTTTCACTCCTGATCTTATTGGGAATGGTTTTAGTTTGACTCCATTACATATGATGCTTGCTGAAGGTTTTAAGTAGATACTACTAATCATTTTAAGGAAAAGCCCATTTATTCCTATACTCTCTAGTGTTTTTAATAGGAATGGGTGTTGGATTTTATCAAAAGCTTTTTCTGCATCTATTGAGATAATCATATGATTTTTATTAATTTGGTTATTAATATAATTGATTATGGTAATAGTTTTCCTAATATTGAACCAGCCCTGCATTCCTGGTATAAATCCTACTTGGTCATGGTGTATTATTCTGGGGATGACTTTTGTTGTAATCATGTTGCTAAAATCTTATTTAAAATTTTTGCATCAATATTCATTAGGGAAATGGGTCTATAATTTTCTTTCTCAGTTTTCTCCCTACCTGGTTTAGCTATCAGCACCATATCTGTGTCATAGAAGGAATTTGGTAGTACACCTTCTTTCCCTATTTTTTCAAATAGTTTATATAGTATTGGGATTAATTCTTCTTTGAATGTTTGGTAAAATTCACATGTAAATCCATCTGGCCCTGGAGATTTTTTCTTAGGGAGTTGATTAATAGCTTGTTCTATTTCTTTTTCCAAAATAGGGCTATTTAAATTATTTATTTCCTCTTCTGTTAACCTTGGCAATCTATATTTTTGTAGATATTCCTCCATTTCATTTACATTATCAAATTTATTGGCATAAAGTTGGGCAAAGAAACTCCTAATTATTACTCTAATTTCCTCTTCATTGGAGGAAAGTTCTCCCTTATCATTTTTGAGACTAATAATTTGATTTTCCTCTTTCCTTTTTCTAATCAAATTAACTAAAGGCTTATCTATTTTGTTGGTTTTTTCATAAAACCAACTCTTAGTTTTATTTATTAATTCAATAGTTTTCTTATTTTCAATTTTATTGATCTCCCCTTTAATTTTCAGAATTTCCAATTTGGCATTTAATTGAGGGTTTTTAATTTGGTCTTTTTCTAGCTTTTTTAATTGTAAGCCCAGTTCATTGATCTTCTCTTTCTCTGTTTTGTGCAAGTAAGCATCTAGAGATATAAAATTACCCCTTATAACCGCTTTAGCCGTGTCCCACAAATTTTGATATGTTGTCTCATTGTTATCATTCTCCTGGATGAAATTTTCGATTGTGTCTCTCTTAACACAATCTTAAGATTTTTTTGGCTGCCTTACTACTTTGTTGTCTTATTTGAAGAATGAGGAATGAAGAATTGAAAATCTTCAGGATATCAGTATTGCTGTCTAGTCAAAACATCTTGAATTTGTGTGAACTCATGAGAAACTATACAGTTATCTCTGTTAAATTACTTTGTATTAGATTTGGCTCAGTCTCAGACCTATCAAGATCTTTTTGTTTTGTTTTATTTAATATTTTTCCCTAATTACAATCAAAATTTTAAAAAAAATTACATTTGTTTCTAAAATTTTTGAGTTTTAGTTTCTCTCCCTTATCCCCACCCACAATTAGGAATCCACTTGTGAGTTATGCAAAACATTTCTATAAAAGTCAAGTTGCAAAAAAAAGACATAGATTTCCCACCTTAATGAAAAGTAAAAAAAAAAAACTTCAAGAAAAATTAAGTCAGAGAGTCAAAGAGATAGACAAGAAATAGAAAGAAAGACAAAGAGACAGAGAGAGTAGAGAGAAGAGAAGAGACTGAGAGAAACAGACAGACAGATACAGAGATAGAGACAGAGAGAGAGAGTGAGAGAGAGCATGCTTCAGTCTGTTTTCAGACACAATCAGTTCCTTCTTTGGTTATGGATAGGATTTTTTCATCATAAATCTTTCAGAGTAATAATGGATGATTATACTATTGAGAATAGCAAAGTCATTCATAGCTGGCCATCCCAGAACATTGCTATTATTTTGTATGCAGTACATTTTACTTTGCTTGTGTTCATGAAGGACTTTGCAGGTTTTTTTCCTTCCTGAGAGCATCTTGCTCATTATTTCCCACAGAACAATAATATTCATTATAAACACACATCACTGTCTACTGAGCCATTCACCAATTGGTGGGCATCGCCTCAATTTACACATTTTTTTTTGCCCTGAGAAGAGAGCTGCTATGAATATTTTTTGTATCGTTAAGCCATTTCCTTTTTTTCTGAATTTCTTTTAGAATTCATGCCAAGTAGTACTGTTGTTAAATCAAAGGATATGCATGAATTTATAGCTCTTTGGGCACAGATCATATCTTTTGAAGATCTTTTTTTTAAAATACTATTTTCCTCATTTAATGTGTTACATCTTTGTTCTGGATCGTCCAAAATTTTGATAGACCTACCACCTATGCCTTTGTTCAAATCACTGATAAAAATGTTAAACACAAAGCCAAACATAAGTTTCCTGCAGTTCACCATTGGGGATCTCCTCCCCCAAAAAAATCAAATTATCAAGGGATATATTTTTGGTCCAGACAATTAATTGTGAGTCTACATAAATACAGCTAGTCCAGTCCACATCTCTGCATCTCATCCTAAAGAACTATGAAAGAGCCATGCAAAAGAATATATCAATTAGCAGTAATTTTTGGTAGGCTAAAGGAGGCAACTTCCAACCAGGGTCTTATCATCTCTAAGTGAAGCAATAAGTTATACCCAGGGTTCTTTAAACACTCTAAAAGTGCTTAGGGGACAGATACTCTGAGATAAACTTAATAAAGATGTAGTCCTAGACTTTCTCAGAATAACTTAGTCATCACAGATTCAGTCCTTACTGGAAAATACACACACACACACACACACACACACACACACACACACCCCTGGAGGAGGTATAAATGTTACCACAGGAGATGAAATGACTGGCTGGGGTAGGGAAAACCCAGAGATGTACATAATTTTCTTGCCTAACACGAAGCCTCACCAATGTCAGAGGCCCTTCCTCCTCTATCCAAATGATGTTAGCAGTACCATCTTTCTCCCCAAACCCCAAAGAATTACTGGATAAGTCTAAATCTTAGTCTTCAAATAGCCCAACCTGTTTCTGGAAGCAAGCTCAGTTTCATGTTCCTCTCCTCCCTTAATAGAAACTGCCCTCACAAGGACAGCACACCTCTGCTGACATTTTGCTAGTTTCCAGGCAGATAAAGTGCCTCCCAATGCTCCATTGCAGTTAAGCCTTTCATTCAAAAGCATACCCAGGAATTCTGAAATATAGGCAAATTCAGTTGAATTGGGGGAAGGGAAGGGACAGGGGAAAATTTCTAAGATATGACCATCTTCCTTGTGGTTGAGGCAGATTAGAGAGAAGTATTGGGAGTAGGGAATTGGGGAAACATTGTTTGAAACAGGCAGGGGATGGAGTGCAGAAGACTGTGGTCTGGGTACTCAGCTTTCCTCTTGGGAACAAGACCTGGCACTTGCAAGCGATAATGTAGGGCTAGACAAGGTGGTGTGAATTTTAGAGGAGCAGAGGTGGCTGGTGCTCGATGATAACAATGGGAGGGTATAAAAGTGATAGAAAGCAAGGAACATGTCAGTTCCTCCTCTTGGCTCTGTGTTGGGGGCACATGAACAGGAACAGCCTTGGAAAAGAGGCTAAAGGCACTATGGTATCTTCAAGAAAAAGTTAGGTTTTAGCAAATAGCAGAAGATATTATGTGAGACAAAACTCTCTAGGATAGGCTCTTGGAGATTATCTAAAACTTTAATTTAGAGCTCAGATCTTGAGTTAATCTCGTACAATCACTTGGTTTTGGTGGAAATTGAGGCCCAAAGGAAGTGACAGGATCATAGATATAAAAGAAAAACTTTACAGGAAAAAAAAATTTAGAACTCATTTAGTTCAACCTTCTAATTTTTGAAAAAAGGAAACTGGGGAACAGAGAGATTGTTAATATCCTCTTAAGCTTGTAATGTTGCCCCAAAATTCCACAATTAGGGCCCTTTATGAAATCATAGGTTTAATCAATCATCCACAGGTCACACAGGTAAGTAGCAGAGATAGAACCAGAACTCTAAATCCAGAGATCTTTCCATTACACTTATAACAGAGGAGGGGTGTAATGCGGTGTTTGGGGAGAACTAGCTCTTCTGGTATGAGGGTTTGCTGAGCCATTTTCATGGGTGCTCATCTTCCTTCAGTGTCCACCTCTCATCCAACTCTCACCTGTGGTTCCAAGAAGCTATAACAAGTGCAGTGGCCAGTGCTCAGTAAACCATCTCAATAAATGAGGCTGTCAGTACCAATAGGTCACAAGACAGTCAAATAATTAGAGGGTTTATCCACCTAAGCCTGTGAAGAATTCCTCTGGCAGAATGGTCAGGAGAACAATTTATTTCAACAGCTATGCAGGTGGCTTAAGTGGCACTGTGGAGTGCTTAGAGTTTGATCAGACATGGAAGACGCCAAGGTCATCAACCACTGCATTCCAGACCATCCCCACTGACTTTTGTCTTGTCACTGGATTACACTGGATCTGGCAGAGAGTAAGGTTGATGACTTTGTGCAACTCTGTCTCACTTAAATGCAGGAGTCAATATATCACCCCACAATGTCATTGGCACTCTTTGAAAACAAGAGACAAATAACAATAACAGAAAAAAGGCTCTCAGAGAGGTGGTGGGTGAGTGAAGTTTAGTGAGTGGGAAAGGTCTAGTGGTCTACCTAAAACTCTACTAGAATTGCTAAGGACAAGAGAGAGGAAGGGGAACAGAAGTAGCTTGTGCTGCCAATGGGAAGACCATCTTAACAGCAGATCCATGTAGAATATTTTGCACAGATAGCAGATATCCCTGAATGATGGAGGAGCTTGGCCTTGGAGGTCCTCAGGGGATAAGAGGAGCACAGTCTGTTCTGCTTCCATTGCAAGATGTTCTAGGAGAAGGGTGTGCCAACCGTAGGAGGGTGTGAGTTGTAGAGGATAAGAATCATCCTACCATTCCAGGATGTCAGCGTATGGGACATATCTCCAGTTGCTGAACGCTAAATCCAGCTCTGCATAAATCCTTCCCAAATAAGATACATACATTTTAACAAGAACTTCCTGGAGTTATAATGCATTAACCCAAAGGGATGATAGAGAGTGAAAAGTACTGGCTCTGGAGTCTTAAGACATAGATTTAAATCTCACTTTGAAATGACTTTGGGCAAATCATTTAAGTTCCCTGGTCCTCAGTTTCCTCATCTGTAAAATGAAGGGTTCAGACTTGATGGTCCAGCTCTAAATTGGTCTCCTTTCAGATCTCCCTGTCAAGTTTCTCTCCCCTCCATCCTCCACAAAATGGTTACCAATTGATTTTTTTCTTAGGTACATATATGACCATGATTCTCCTCTCCACAACAAATTCCAGAGGCTACTTCTTGCCACTAGGATCAAAAATAAGCTCTTCAGCTTGACTTTGAAAACCCTTCATATCTTGATCCTAATCAATCTTTCCAGCCAAATTATACTACTTCCATTCCTGTATCTGTTGTTCAGCCTAACCACCATTTCTCTGTTCTTCATACAAAGCAGTGGGTCTCCCAACACATCATGTTCTCCATATGTGGCCATTACCTATGCCTAACTGTTTCCTAATTTTCACTTCATGTAATCCCTCTCTCCCTTCAAAATGTGACTAAGCAAGACCTTCTCCATGTAGTCTTTCCAGATCTCATTCCCCAACTGCTTCTTCTTTCTTTCTTCCCTTATGCTTATTTTCTATTTGTTCTACATATACTTACATATATTGTAGCTACTCAGATAAAATGCAAAATTCTTTAGGAAGGATTGCTTTATTTTTTTTATATCATATCTTCAGTACCTGGAATTTGTTACTGTTATTCTGTCATTTCAGAGTGTCCCACTCTTCAGGACTCCATTAGAGATTTTCTTGGCAAAGATGCTAGAGTAGGTTGTCATTTCCTTTTCTAGCTCATTTTACAGATGAGATCACTGAGGCAAATAGGGTAAAGTGACTTGCACAGAATCTTACAACTAGTAATTGTCTAAGGGTGAATTTGAATTTAGATCTTCCTGTTTCTAGGGCTACCACTCTATCCACTGTGCAGCCTAGCTGTCTGCCTTGTATTTAGTAGGTGTTTAAAAAATGCTTTATTGTTTGATTGATTACTATGACTGGTCCTAGTGGTAGAATTTTGGGACACTGTGAAAGGCTAGTGAATAGGTTTTCTTTCATGGCACTGAATGGGCACAGTCTGTTCAGTATGTACATGGTATTAGTTCTGATTTCATTTTCTCCAGTTAATATTGATGATGATGTTTGATGATTCCACCTTACTGAGACAATAGGGAAAACAATCTGTAATTGGAGTTAAACAAAACAAAACAACCCCTAGGTTTGAATTCTATTTTCTCATCTCCAGATGCAGGATATTGCCATGTTAGCTTAGCCAGCCTCCTTGATTTCCAGAGGTCCCCTTCTTGGGGGTTGACAGTCATTCTGATTTTTACTGTAGACCACACCATCATTGTCGAAGGGTCCTGAATACTGACTAAACCTATGAAACAGGGGTGTCTATATTAAATGTCACTATTATGCTACAGTTGAGTCATGGGGCCTAGATTTTCCTCCTGAGCTTCACCATTTGGCATACACCACAAATTCCAAGTGAGATCTTCTCCCTACTTCATCCCCCCATCTCATCCCCCATGATAATGTGGTATTTTGGGGAAGCTGAGAAGTCAAGCTAGTTAAGGCTTAGCTAAACGGACAGAGTTCCATTGTGTTAAGAGAAGTAAAACAGAGGGCCCTATTCAATAGAATATGAGGTAAACAGATATTCTGCTCTTTTTCTCAAAAAAAGCCCACAACCCACCCATCCCCTCTCCAACTTCCTTGGCAGATGGATGTTAAAGAGATCTCTGATTCCACAACAACAACAAAAAAACAAAATCACAGGTTATGTGTTTGCACAGTGGCCTGTGAGTCAGATGGGGAGAAGGGTGGATTGTCTGAACACATGAAAATCATTAACACTTGAGATGAGCTTTTGCCATAAGCTAAGAAAAGGAAAATAGAAGGGGATTCCAGGGAGGGCATTGCATCTTGCTGTGTCTACAGTCTGGGCATCAAGGACAAGAGTGAAGATTGACTTGGGATAATAGATTAGATTAGCAGGTCAGGGTTTGGGTCTTAGCTTTGTTATTTACTATATAACCTTGGGCTGGTCATTTGCCCTCCAGAAGTGTCAATTTCCTCATCCTTGAAATTAATTGGATGGATTACATGATCTCCCAGTTTTTATCCACTTCTAAATTCTGAAACAAACATATCGAGAAAACCAAATGTCCTATTCCTTCCAACACTATCTGTATCTTCCTTTAACAATTTATATACAAGCAATCTATTTTTCATTGCACTCAACTGTCCTAAGATCTCAATGTTTTTGCCCTTTTGTTAGGGAGCTGTGGGTAGAGCTTTCTTTCATCGCACTGAATGAGCATAACTTGTTCCGTGTATACATGGGATGAACCCTGATTTCTTCTTCTCCAATAAATTATAGGCAACGATGGTTGATTCTTGCTCAGAGAAGCAACAGAAACAAAAATTCTGCATGTAGATTTAAATGATTTATGTGTGATCCCTCTTTCTTCATCTCTGGATGCAGAATATTATCAGGTTCCTTTTTTCTGGACTGTGCTTTTTTGTTCTTCAAGCAGCAAGTTGCATCAGGAAATCTCTCTGGAAGGTTTAGTGTCTAAACACTTAAAATCAGGAACTTTTCAACTTGGGGCTGCCCATACAGTAACTCCCCAAGCCAGCGAAAAATATCCACATTTATAGCATACTTACTATGTGCTAAGGTGTGTGCTGTGTGGTGGGGATGCAAAGTAAGGTAGAAGTCAGTTCCTGCTCTCAAGGAGTCCCCAGTGTAATTGAGAGTGAGAGTGAAAAATAACACACAAATATGTACAAACAAAATATAGATAAGAGAAAGTAGAGATAGTCAGTGAAGAGAAGAAAGCTCTCTTCTCTATCCAGGAGGCTGGATTAAGGAATCCCACTGCCTAGGCAATTCAAAATTCCCCTAGGAGGTTTAGTGTAACAGGGATTTGAGAACTAAATAGAATCTTCATTCTTAAATCCCTATTATGTTAAGAAAAACATTGTTGAATTCTTTTAGTTGCTAGAGTAGTCAAGTGGCTCAGTGGATAGAACACTATGACCCAAAGGGAGACTTGAATTCAAATTTGTCCTCAGAAACTTACAAGCTGTATAACCCTGGGCAAGTCACTTAACCCTGTTTGCCTCAGTTTTCTCATCTGTAAAATGAGCTGGAGAAATAAATGGCAGCCCACTCCAGTATCTTTGCCAAGAAAATTTCATTTGGGGTCAGGAAGAGTTGAACATAACTGAACAACAACCACTGCAATGTGTTTCTCTTTAAGTTACCATTACTGCTGGGTGATGGCAGGAGAAATCCTCTCCTAGTACACCATTGGAAAAAGGCAAAGAGGGTGTTACAGAGAACAAGAGAGCAAAGTAACCAAATTTGCTGATCCTCAGTTCAGCTAATTATCAGATGTTTGCTATTTTCTATTATTTGTCTCCAAACAACATCCCATACTCCATAACTTTCATCAGATTAATCAGAGAATTTCTCAAGTTGCCCCCAGGTTCTACTGATCCACAGAAAAGGAAACTTGGATCTAGGAAGAAAAAAAGTTAGTGCCAGAGCTGGGACCCAAATCTAGGTGTCCTGACTCATAGTCTCATACTCTTTCCACTATATCATGCTTATAAAGGGGAAAATGTCCTAATTTTGTTTTTTGGGGGACATTCCAAAATGGCCACAGCCTAGTGTTAATCTTGGGCAATAAAGCCAAAGCGTTCTTCTTCATTCCAGTCTCCCAATTTACTGAATACCCAGCCATCTTTTAAAACTAAAATCAAATGCCATGCCCTCAAAGAAGTCCTGCTTCCAATCTCAGCTCTCCCCAAGACATATTTCATACAGCAGTCAGGTAGATATTCTTAAAACATGAGTCTTACACTTTCACTCCCCTGCTTAACATGCTTTAATGGTTCTCTATTGCTTCTAGGATGCAATTTAAAATCTTTTCTGTGGGTATTTAATGTCTTTCAATCTCTGAATCTATCCTGTCCTTCTATAGTGATTTTCAATACCCGTCACATTATTCCAGTCAAACTGGCTGGCTTATCATCCACATTGTACTCTTGAGGTTCCCTCTTAGGCTCATTTCTTTTTTCCTCTACACCAAGAATTCTTGGTGAAGCTTATGGATCTCTTATCAGAACAATGTTTTTAAATTCATAAAATAAAATGCCTAGGATTATAAAGAAACTGAAAGTTAATGAAAATGAAGATATATATTTTTTCTCATACAAATTCACCACTCTCTGAAACTTATCCAAGGTTAAGAATCTTTGCTCTACATCATATGCAATAATGGCAATTTGTAATGATGATCAATTGTGAAAGACCTGGCTACTCAGATCAATACAGTGATCCAAGACAATTCTGAAAGACCCATGATGAAAAATGCTATCCACCTCCAAACAAAGAACTGATGAACTCTGAGTGAAAATTGAAGTTAATAGTTTTTCACTTTATTTTATTCCCTTTTTTGCAGTGTGGCTAATATGGAAATGTTTTGCATGATTTTACATGTATAATTGATATCATATTTGGTGAGGGAAGGACTGGAGAGAGAGGGAGGATTCAGAATACAAAATTTTTAAAAAGGGAATGTTAAAAATAATCTACTCAAGGAAAAAAAATCTTTACTCTAGGATCTCTCTTGGTAACCTCATAAATTCCATTAATTTAACTATCATTACTATGTAGGCGACTTCCAATTCCTATATCCAGTTCTGGGCTCTCCTTTAAGTTTCCATTCTGTATCACTAATTTCCTATTTGACATTTTAAACAGAAAGTGTCAAAGACATCTTAAACTTAACATGTCGAAAACTGAATTTGTTATCTTTTCCTCCAAACACTACCCTCTTCCAAACTTCCCTATTTCTGTTGAAGGCAATGTCATCCATCTTCCCAGATTCATAACCTTGGCACTATCCTCACCTCACACATCCAATGACTTGTTAAATCTTGTCATTTATAACTTCATTACATTCCTAGCCTCCAATCTTTTCTCTCTCCACACAGCTACCAACTTAGTTCAGACCCTCATCACCACTCACCTAGATTACTACTCTTCTAATTGCTCTACCTCAGATTTTTCATCACTACAATCCATTCTACACAACTACTGCCAAAGTAATTTTCCTTAAATTCAGACCTGATGATAGTACTACCCTGCTTGACAACTCTAGTGGCTTCTCATTGCCTCTAAATAAAACAGGATAAACTTTGTTTAGTTGTTAAAGCCCAATACAATCTGGTCCCTCCTCATTAGACATTATCCCTCTCCCCTACTCTATGATCTAGTCAAACTAGTATTCTCTCCCTTCTTCATACACAACACTCCATCTTCTATCTCTGTGCCCTTATATTGTACATACTACATGACAGGAATCCCCTTCCACCTCCTCAACTCCTTTTTTCCTTTATGATTCAATATCTTCTATATGAAGTCATTTCTGATCTCCCCAAACTTCTAGTGACTTTCCTCTCAAACTCTTTTGTATTTAACTATGTGAGATAGATATGTGTAGAGTTGTTTGGGATTCTGGAGTTCTAAACCACTCCCTCCAAAGTTTCCTTCTCTCTCTCCACTCTCTTCCACCTTACCTCTGTATCTCTTCCTACTCCTTCCACCTTCCTTGAGGTCCTTTCAAAGCACCCCTGAAACAAGCTAGTTAGTCTCATATACAGTTCTCACTCACCATTCTCTTAGCCCATCAGGAGTTCCTATACATCCCCACATACACACCATATACACTGCATAGTTCTGATTCTCCCTCACCTCACTTGGGTGGGAATGAATATTACTACTGCTTTATATATATATATATGTATATATATATATATACATATATATATATATTTGTATTTGTTTATATTTATGCTATATGTATTTACATCTGGACTTATCTCCCCACTCTCCCCCTTAGAACATAACCTCTTTGCAAGTAGGGATTGTTTCATTCTTTGTACTTCTATCCCCAGCATTTGCATAGTGTTTGACACTTAACAACTGCCTAAAATATTCTTGTTGAGTGAATGATGTGCTGTAAGACAACCTACCTGCTTCCCAGAATGCCTGCTTCCAACTGAACACATGTGTGAATCTGCATTTGGACATATGGGAAATCAAGAACCCCTTGACTCTTTCTGATTACGTGGAAACCTAGTGCTGAAAGAACATGATAGTAAACTCTGAGTGACCTCTTGATTTTCTCACTACCACATGACAGCTGATATTAGTTAAAAAAAGAGAACTTCTGACTTGTTCTCTTGCTTTACCTCTCTTGTGTGGGAAGAAATGAAGTCTGTATATGCCCCATAATGGGAGTTTGGAGGAAGCTGTGGAAAAATTAGCCTCCAAGGTAAGAGAATGGACTCAACTAAGAGAGCTTTGACCAATTATCTGATTTGCCAGATAACATGGACTTTGAAAAGTCAAAGTGGAATATAAAATGCATCATCAGCAATCCTACAAACTGCTTCATGTTTAGATGGTTTTAAGAACCAACTCCCTGATCAGTAGTCAGCACTAATATTAGTTTGGTTTAAATCCTTGAATGCCATTAGAGTCTTTTGTATTTTAACATTTTAATTTGTATATAGGAATAAAGTATCTGTCCCATATCTGACATATATCACTTATTGAGTCTCTTCTTTACTACTTACTTTGGGAAGAACTAATGTCCCCTTCATGGTGTTATCACTGGATACCCAAAGCCCAAATGTTCCAAAATAGTCCTTTTACTAAAATATATATATATTCCAATATTCCCAAGGAGAATCAGTTCTCAAGGCAGTTGAAAAAAGTTTAGGATATTATAAGATATTTGCTATTGGCAAAGAGATTAAAAAAAAGGCAGTGGGCAAGGAACTGTCCTGAGATTTCAGAAGCATCTTGCCAATATTCTAAAAACTGTTTTCATGTTATTCCTGTCCAAAGGGCCCACAACTAAGTCCCTGATCTATCTACCTAGGGACAAAGTGAAGTCCTACATCCCTAGGACCATGTCATTGGTTCCTTGCTTCCCCAACAGCATGTTGTGAAGGAATTAACTTATACTCCTATTTTTGCTACTAGTCCACAAGACTTAGATATGTGACTGAAACCCCAACCTTTAATAATTTATCCTGGGCTGGTTTTATTTCACTTGGGGGGGGGGGCAAGGAGAGGAGAAGAGGGAAAGGAGTCTGACCCCTTAGAGTTTAGACTCTCCTGGGACTAAATCTAGTACTAAATGCATATATAGCAAGAATCCTTTTGTGGTACAAACCCCATTTCCTTTGGGCCCAGCAATGGGTTCTCTCAATGTTAGACCTATCGAGAATATTTTGTCTCCCCTCTTCAACTTCTTGCTTAAATTGTCCTTCGTTCCTCAAGTGCTCTTGCTCCTCACCTTGGCTACTTGAAATCCCTTATTTCTTTTCACTCTAATACCACCCCCTACCCAAAATCTTCCCTGATCATTCTTCCCTCCAATTTCTTAATGCTTTTTTTCCAAAACCATTCTTTATTGTTTTAATGTTATTAAAATGTTTCCTTCTCAAAAGCCCTGTGGAATAGTTTGTACAATAGGAAAATAGTATCATATATTTAGATTTGAGCTTGAAGGGACCTTAGACACCATCTAGTTCAGTCATTCATTTTGCTGATCAGGAAACTGAGGCTCAGAATAGTTGAAGTCGTTCAAATATATTGTATACATGTTGAAGGCAAGGCTGTATTTTATCTTTGCTTTTACTTCCTAGGTCCAAGTACAATGTTCAGCCCATAGTAGATGCTTAATAAATGCTGGTGCTCACTGTTTGATTTCTAGGAAGTGGCCCAGATGAGATTTGAACACAGATCCTCTCTGCTCTGCCACACTATTGTTCTCATTTGATAGATGAGCTAAGGGATAATAAAAGGCAAGAGGGCAGAGCAGAAGGCGAGCAGGATCTGGAATCAGAGGATCGAGCTCTATCACTCATTACCAGTCTTTGTGACACTAAATAAGTCACTTCTCTCTGTGTCTCATTTCTTTCTATGGTAAAATGAAGTATGTGAACTAAATGAGCTCTAAGGTTTCTCCCAGTTTTAAGTGTTATAATCTTTGCCTATAGAATGAGAATCCAAGTCTTCTGAATTCAAAGCCTCTTTCTCCTCTGCACAATGATTAGTCAACACTGGGAACTTTCCTGTTCCTCCTCATCCTACTTCCCCTGAGATCTTCTCCACTTCCACCCCTCTCTCATCTCTTTCTAGCCAAGTGTTCAAACCAGACCCAGACACCATGGTCGAATTCCCACTGCCCTATGGAATAGATCTCTTGGGGATAAGTGAATGGATTCTTGGGAGAAAAGGAAACCCAGAAAGTGTGGGTGCCACTTGGGTTGGATTTTGCCTCTTAGAAGGACTCTCCTGCCAGGTTCAGGTTGGTTTCCCAATTGCTTTTTCAGGAAAAACTCAAAATTCACCATAGCCTCACAGTGGGTAATAAACATTGCTCTCAAAGATTAGCAGAGGGCCTGATGCTCATGTTACATACGGGGCATTTTGGAAAGTCTGAGTAAAAGTCATTTAAAAACTGCATTGAAAATTTTAAAATGGAAAGAAGAAAGGGAAAGGATCTGCTATTTTTAAGGGGGCAGAAAATATGTGCTTTTTCATATTCACATACCTCCAAAATGACTGAGTGGATAATGTTCAAAGCCACCGTCTCTCCTTCACTCAAATTCACCTCTGAGCCCAAACTGGGACCCAAAGGAAATATTTGGATAAAACACAACTTACAGAGGGTGAGCTTAGTTTCTTGATTAACCAAATTGAGTGCAAACAAATTATGCTGGCTCTGGGCTTTTCCATGAAATGTAGAAGGATCTGGGAACTGAGCAACTGGAGAAAGTTCTATGACTGGCATTCCCACCCAGGTAATGGCCTCTTAGGGCCTTGGGTTCTGTTGATTTCTTTATGGTTCATTTCATCCTTATACTCACCTGAAACTTATGTTGGCCTGAGGGAAGAGGTCCCTATTCTCAGGAATAAGCTGTTTATCTCTGTTGGTTAGGAGTCATTTTTGGCAGGGTATGGCAGAAATCATAGGAATTCCTGGAGTTTGCTTGTGTCCCATCACTACTCAAAGAAGAGTTAAAGATTCTATTAGACATTAGAGGGGTGATCAAAGCACAGAGTTGTGGTTCATTCTTTCTTCAACTACTAGACCAAGTTTAGGATTAGTCAGAATAGGCAACTGTCTAAAAGTACAATTTCATGGATGCTGGAAAGACCCTTTGCCTCCCTAAATATCTCTCCCAAAATACTTCCTTACTTTCCCTCAAAATTTCTCTCCTACCAGTGCCCAAATACTTCACGCAACTGATTAAAAAATACCATCCTACTTGCCAAAAAGATCTTCCTATTCTACTGCCAAATAAGTATCTTATCTGCTTCCAGGAATCCTTCCAAATGACCCTCAAATACTTACCCAAACCAACCCTAAACATCTCTCCTAACTACTTTCCAAATATACTCCCTTCATCACCCTGTATTCAAATACCTCAACAGCTGCTCAAAAAAATCTCCCTCCAAAGACCCAAAATTCCTCTTCCAATTACCCTCAAATACTATACCCAATTTTCCCACTACAACTATCCAAAAGCAAATTATCCTTTCTCAGTAACTCCTATCCTCACATACCTCTCCTAACCCCATGAAAATATATAGTAGATCTAGAGCTAGAAGGGGCCCTAAAACCACCCAGCTCAACCCTTTTATTTAACAAATGAGGAAACTGAGGTCCAAGAAGGTTAAGTAATTTTCCTCAAATCATCAAAGGTGAGATTTGAATCCAGATCTTCTGATTCCAGAATCAATATTCCGTCAACTGTATCCTTAATTTATATATTTCAAAATGTGCCCCTCCATCTTCCCAAATAACTTCTACCAACACTCACAGGAGTAAGAAACACATTTATTGTTGGAATCTTCCTTCACAGGAAGATAAAAACATCAGGCTTCAGGCATAAATATGCTTGGGAAAGGGAACACTACCACTTAAAGTGGTACTGAGCTGTGATTTCACTAGTTTGGGGAATACCTGGGAGGGAACTCCTACTGCCAATGCAGATAAATAAACAATTGTCCTGTAGCTTAAACATTTAGTTGCCAAGGGCCATGAGAGGGTAAGGGAATTGCCAGGTTCATAAAGCCAGTATGTGTCAGAGGTGGACTAAACCCTGTTCTTCCTGACTGAACTGGCTCTCTTATCTACCATGAAATACTGCCTTTAACTCTAAAGCATTAAAAAGTTTATAATCTTTCTTTGGGTCATGGACCCTGCTGTGGTCTGGTGAAGCCTATAGGTCACTTATCAGAATAATGTTTTCAAATGCATAAAATAATTACATAGGATTGTAAAGGAAATCAATGATATTAAAATAAAGATATAAAATTTTCTCCATTCAAGTTCATGAATACCTTGAAGTAGGTGCTCCAAAAAAGGAAAAGAAAAAAAAAAGGAAAAAAGGAAAGAAAAGAAAGGAATATTCCATGTGCCCCAGGTTAAGAATTCCTGATGTAAATTTTTTTCTTAATGATAAATCGACAGAAGGTAGATATCCAGTTCAAACAATTTACCTCATAAATGCATTCTCCAAAAGCATTCCCAACAAACTGACTGATGATAAATGATAGGTCTCTTGTAGAAAACAGGTTTTGACTGAGGGTGAATGTTATGGAGGGGGCTGGAGAGAGCAAAAATGCACCAAGAAGGCAAGGTTGGGGCTTTTGTGTGGGTAGACCCTTCACACCTTTAAATCCTGGCAGATAGTCATCCTTAGTTTCTATGGCAATATGAGCATGTTGCATAATGGTCATTTGGTGATGAACCCCACTCCCCAACCTGAGAAGTTGGTTTTCTCACTTATATAACCCATTATTTGGTTCATACTGGAACCTTTGTAAGACAGATCAAAACTTGGACTTCCCTGGCATAGCTTGGGAGCACAACGTGTCCTACACATTATCATACGAATTGCTCAAAACCCACACATTACCCATGTGAATTGAAGATCCAAAGCTATGGTATCTATGAATACATAAATGTTCACCCTTTGTCCATGGCAACTTCTGAAAAAAGAAAAACACAAAAGGACATTTAATCCCAAGCCTCTTCTATTTTAGTTACACTATAGTATCATGTCAAACTCAGCTTTTCCCTTGACTCCTCATTCTCCTTCACTCCACATATTCATTCAGTTGCCAAAAGTTTCTATCTTCACAACAGCTTTTACATCTCTTCCCTTATCTCTAGCCATAGGACCACTGCCCTCATTCAGACAGGCAGTGACTCTCTCTTGCCTGGACAATTGCAAATGTCTTCAAAATGTCCTCCTTGTTTCAATCTCATCCAATTTGAATCCTAATTCCTCACTGCTGCTAAGTGATTTTTCTAAAGCTCCATCCTAAGAATGTTACCTCTCTACTCTTTAAAATGTAGTGACTCCATTGATCTGGGATATAATTGAAACATCTCATTTAAAGCCCTGGGCAATTTGGTTCTAACCTACCTTTCCAGACCTCTTACACATAACTTCTCTCTCTACACTCTATCATCCAAGCAAACTAACTTCCTTGCTTTTCCTCTTACATAGCATTTCATCTCCCATCTTCATGCTTTAGCTATGACTATCCCTCCAGCTAGGACTGCACTTTTGATATACCTGCATTTCCCAGAATTCCTTGGTTCCTTTAAGATCTAGCTTAAACCTTATCTTCTCTGTGAAGTCCTTCCTAATTTCCCCCATCTATGTAAATCCTTCCTCCTCAAATTAACTTGTATTTATTTTGCATGTATGTTCTATTATGTTAATATATATATATATAAACATAATATACAATATCTAAGTAGATATTAGTATAATATATTAAACATATGATATAATAAATTTTATTTATTTTGCATATATTTGTCATATATAATATATACAATATACAAAATAATTGTATTAAGTATGTATCAATATATTAAATTGCATTTATTTTGCATGTATTTGTTATATATATACATAATATGTGTATTATATATTAAGTATATGTTAATATGACATATAAAATGTAATGATTAGACTGTAATTATTTGCACATTTATACATATAATACACCACATGTGCCATGTATATAATATGTTATATAAGCAATGTGCATTGTAATACATAAAATGCATGCCAAATAAAAACAATTTAATACATACACATTTGTGTGTGTGTTTGTGTGTGTGTGTGCGTGTGTAATATTAGTTCTTTGGAGTGTATGAAGTAGAAGTTCTTTTGACAGCAGATAATATTTCATTTGTGTCTCTATGTCCTTGGTGTCTAGCACAATATCTAGCATAGAGGAAGAGTTTGGTAAATGCTGATAAGTTGGTACTGGTGGTAGACAAGAGTCACAGACTTCTAAAAGTTAACCAATGTTTAAGATATGCAGTATAGACTTGGAGTCAGGAGGACTTGAAATGGATCCTGGTTGTAGAACTATCTATATGATCTTGAGCAGGTCATTTACCTTCTAGTATTCTCATCTGTAAAATGAAGGGATTAGATGCCCTCCAGGACTCCTTCCAGTTTTAAAGATGTGATTTTATAATAGCTATTGGTGCTAAAATATGAGATTGTTGTCCCATGATCCATCGAGTAGATGAGTTACTGGGAGAATTGCATCCTATCAATACTGACATTCTTAATATAATTGAAACCAGAAGGCAAGAGGAAGTTGCAAATAAATAAATCAATGATTTATAGGATGTCTTTGGAAAGGCAGAGAAGGCTTTATCATTCATTCAAATATGGGACTGTTCATCCTTTTATATTGAAGAGTTAAGATAAGCATTTCATGATTATCATGAAAACAATTTCATTCCTGTGTCAGCATTTGTGGCAGAGGTTGAGGAGATATAGAGTTGCATGAAGAACTATCTATGGGGTCAGCTGGATGGCACAGTAAGTAGAAAGCCTTAAGATGGCTCTCAAGGTAGGAGGACTTGTGTTCAAATCTAATCTCAGACACTTACTAGCTGTGCAATCCTGGTCAAGTCACTTAACCCCAATTACTTCAACAACAACAAAAAAAAAACTTGATACAAACTTCCATATTAAATCAGCACATTAATACTGAATGGTTTCTATCTAAAAGTAGGAATAGAAGAAGACAAGGGCAGCTAGGTGGTGTGGTAAAAACACTAAGCCTGGAGTCCAAAAGACATTCAAATCTAACCACAGATACTATGTGACCTTGGGTAATTCACTTAACTGTTTGCCTCAGTTTCCTCATCTGTAAAATGAGCTGAAGGAAGAAATGGCAAGCCACTCTATTACCTTTATCAAGAAAATACCAAATGGAGTCACAAAGGGTCAGAAACAACTCAACAGCAATATGGAGGAGATCAGGGAAAAGTATATGGGGAAACATTTGAGTAGTAAGACACAAGGGAGCACAAAGGCTTGTAAACTGCACAGAAAACTTATTCCAACATAAAATTAATAACTTTTTCATGAGAAGAATTGGGAAGTGTTAGGTTTGACAACCATCAAATGATATTACAAAAAATAAAATTTATTATATTTTAAGACAGAAAAAGCAAGTTACTAATTTGGGAGTCATTTCTGAACCAGCTGGTTTATGAACCTAGATTTGTCAGAGCAAAGATCAAAATCGATACTAAATTTGAAAAAAAGAATAAAAAATGAAAAGATAAGACATATAATTAAACAGCTCCCATCCTGATCTGTTTAAACAATCTACTAACGTTTAAAAAAAATGGGAAATTTAACACAGACTATCATCCTTTTTCTAAGGAAGTGTAACTGATAGAAATCAATCATTATGATGAGGAGGCCAAAAAAAGTCTCCAAATCATGTTAGTGAGTCTGTACATACTGATCCCCTTAATCTCCACTAAGTGGAGAGATATAACAGATTTAGAATAAGTATGTTGGGGGAAGATTATAGCAATATCTCATGCACATCAAGAAGCAGTGGAAGAAAAAACAAGTTTTATTGTAAATTTAGTAAGAGAACAAATTAAGCCAGATCTTTGTAGTAACACAGTGTAGCAGAAGATGTGCTGGATGTAGACAGAGGGCCTGAGTTTTGAGTCCTGGCCCTGCCTCTCCCTCCTTGTGTTACTTCGAAGAAGTCATTTAATCTCATCTTCCAAATGAATTAGTTGGACCAGGCAGACTCTTAGGTTTTTCAAGCTCAGGATCTATGATCCTAAAAATAAAATGCCACTGACTTTACAGCTGTGTTAAGCATCTGCCTACTTTCACTAATCATTAAACCACTCCGTTAATTCTATTAGCTGTTAATCTGCTATATGACACAGGAAAATCCATACATCACTGTGCCTCACCTTCTCCTCTATGCTATAGGGAACATGCCTATACTTGTCTGAATTCCAAAGATTGTGAAGGCTTTCCTAGAAGTAAAAAACAAACAAACAAACAAACAAGTTTTAAGCTTGGAAATTTGAACACATATGAATGTGATATGATTGTGATTTCTTAAGAATATCTCCCATTATTTCTTGGACTCCTTTCCCCAAGCCTCTGTTCCAGAAATTAAATTTTTTCATACTATCTGCTCTTGTCCATCCCTACTTCTATCTTCCCTCAGTACCTCTGTGACCTTAACCAAAAGTCTATTCTTCTTTCTCCAGACTTTACTCTGATAAAATTCAATCACCTAAGCAATGATCCCTCCAAAATTAAACAGTATCTGAGCCTAGCACCTAACCAAGGAGGCAGCTGCCCAAGAGCAATGTTTCCAGAGGCAATCAAAAGCCTTCTACCTCTAAACCTGTGTCATCTGAAGCTGTGCAGAAGCACTCACCATTAAAAGGATTGTGGACTAATCAAATGGTGGAGTTACAAAGAGTCTAGGAGACTATCTAATCCAAAAAGTATGTGTGAGAGGAGAGCCAGATCCTATCTCTAGTTACTTAGAAATAATTTGGAGGTGAGAGGAAGAGAAAGATCAATGAAACAATGATCCATTCATGATCCAGACTGATGGCAGTGTCTAGTTCACTTGTGAAAAGCTAGACAAAAGAAGATGGTTTATGTCCCCTATAGAATCAAGCACAATGAATTAGTGGCAGGATAGGAACCAGATAGAGATTTGTTCTGATAAAAAAAAAATAGGTGGATTAGATACTCAGTGCAATCTATTCTCTAATATTTTAATATAAGAGAATTAGAAATATTAGAGGAATAATCCTCTAATATTCTGTATACTAGTCTGGTGTTCTTTCTAGTACAGCATGCATACAACAGGCTGAGGAAGGCCTTGAGCTACTTTATCTAAGAACTACACTCTACCTCCTAAGCTTCTGGACATTTAAAGGCCATTTTGGGGTGGAGGAAGAATAGAAACTATATTCCTGGTCCAGATGTGCCTGGTGAAAGACCATTTATGAAAAGTCAGGCAAGATGAGATACATTTACTAGTTCCTCAAAGGCTCCCAAACTGTTTTATAAAGCTGAGCTGGGGCCTCAGAGTTGTTTATCTAGCTTGAGTAACAACTTGTTTCTTAAGAAAACCAGTTCTTTGAAGAAAAATGAACTGCTGTAGGGTGGTTGACTCCCCATTCCCCCCAACCCCAGTGAAATCTTGATTTAAAATCAAGCACAGATGTGAAAAGAACAGATTTCTGCTCACGCAGCAGCTGCCTGCTGTTGGCACGCTCATTAAAAAAAAAATCAGTGCAGAGCTGGTACCATCTGACACATGGTGCAGTATGACTGGAGCTCCCAGCTAGAGAGAGGCTCTGGTCACTAATTGCTCCCAGCTAAAGGGAGAGAGTGTCCCAGCCAAAGAAAATAGACTGGAGAGGAAACTCAGAGAGAAAGCTGATTGGCAGTGCTGCAAGAGGCTGTGGGGCACATAACCACACTCCATCAACTGCCATAATAATAATAATAATAAAGGATTTCTCCCAGACAGCGTCTCCAGAAGAGGACACCCTACCCTGGAATACAATCTGCAACATGGAGATGGGGAACTTCTCCCACCAATGTCTACACAATCATGGAATTCCAGCATTCAGTGATATGGGGAAGACTTTTTCAAGTCACGTTTAAAAAAAAGAAAGCATTAAGCACCTACTAAGTGCTAAGCACTGGCGATAGAAGGAAGAGTAAAAGCAGTCTCTGCTCTCAAGGACCTCATAGTTTAATGATGAAGACAATATGCAAACAACTCTACACAAACAGGAGATATGCAGGACAAATTGGATATTCTCAGAGGAAAGGCAACTAGCATTAAAGGGAATCAGAAAAAGCTTGCAGAAGTTGGGATTTTAGCTGAGACTTTAAGGAAGCCGGGGAAGCTAGGAATCAGGAATGCTGATCCTTAGACATCATCTCATTCAATGAATATTCAGAATTTGAAGGCACTTTAGAGACTGCATATCACATAAAACACTTTCATTTTACAGGTGAATACTCATTGTACTCATAGAAAGTTGATTCAACTCAATTCAATTCAACAAATATTTATTAAACATCTATAATGTCTCAGGCATTATGCTAATCACTGTAGGTAAAAACAACAACAATAACAACCAGAAATTAAAAAGAACTGGACCTCAAGGAATTCACATACTAAATGAAAGAGCCCTTGGAATAGGAATCTCTAGTTGTTGTTGTTGTTGTTGTTGTTGTTGTTTTTCTTTTTGATCAAGCATCCCTATTAAGAATTGTTTTTGTTTTGTTTTATTTTCTGTTGGGTAGAGTGGGAGAAAAGGGAGTTTCCCCAACCCATCTCAACCTTATTGGCTACTGCTGTAGAAGACTGGGTCAGGTTCCAGTTATAACTATCCTGAGAGACGGAAGCAGAGGCTAGAAGGGGGAGGAAGGTTAAGAGTTTGCTGGGGTGGAGTGGCTGAGGTGAAAGGTAGGTGTGGTTGTACTGGAAACAAATCCAGTGACTAGCTTATTAGAGAAGGAGAAAACATGAGGAACCTTTCCACCCTCTGAATTGATCACTTTAAAGTCTATTTAAAACACAATAAGTAGCACTAGAAAAGATCTTAGAATGTAGTCTGCTGGTGCTAAAAGAGATCTTAGAAGAATAGTTCTCAGAGAGTGTGCTATAAAATTATAAAAAAAGAGAAAATCTCAAATGGCCCATCTTCAAACCTGAGCCACTTGGAGCCTGTTTGGAAAATAATACAATTGCTAACAATCCCAGGAATCCTTACTAAGTAGCTCATCCACCTATCCACCCCCATCAGAGTTGGGCTTCTTTTAGTGGGTCTGTAAATAAAGGGTACTTTTGCCTCCCACCATCTGGCAAACTCTGCTGAAGGCTACTGAATTAACTTTCTCAGAACAGAAATGTTCTGGGTCTTATCTATGGTTGAAAGTCCAAGGAAATGGGGGCCAGAGCCCATGGTGTATGACTTACCTTTATCCACATACAATACATAGGGAATCAGTGGCTGCTATGGCTCAGGAAAATCATGACCTTGACTAAGGAAATCATCATGGAATCCCTTTTCTAATGTCTTTCCTCTCCTCCTTTCTTCTATTCCTTTTATTTCCCCAATTCTTTCCTTTATTCATATTGGGTTTTTTTTGGGGGGGGGGGGTTGGAGATTGGGAGTGAGATTTTCTTGGTATAAGGAACTCTTAGTGGGGAAAACTCCCTCCAATAATACAGATAAATGCTTGCTTTTGCAGTTAAAAGTCAGGGAAAAGTTACCTGGGGCAGATTAAATGACTAGTCTGGGATTCCATAGACAATACGTGCCATACTGATTCCAAAACTGGCTCTGTCCCCATAGTAGGACATTGCTTTTTTTTTTTTTTACTCTCATCTTAAATAGTTGAACATCTGAGCTCTAGTAATATGTCATAATTGGGGAGAGACAACATGATGTAAGCAAAACATAAGCTGAAAGTTTTGCATTTACATTTCAGTTCTTCTACTTACTAATCATGTCACTGTTGGTGAATCACATAATCTGTCTGAACCTTCCTTTGTGTCCTTGTCTGTAAAACTGGGGAAATGACTTGTCTCTCCTTGACCTATGTCAAAAGATAGCTAAAAGGATAAAATAAAATAATGTCCACAAGATGTCCTATAAAGGAAATCTTTGACTATTCATTAAAAAAAAACATTTATTAAAGGCCTAGAGAGAGAACACTGAGCTGGGATAAAAAGTTTAGATAAGACTCAGTCCTGACACTCATGGAATTAACAAATTAATAGAAGACAAAATGAAAGATCTGGATTGGATAAATTCTAAAGTTCCTTCCAATTATAAATTTTTGATCATTTGATTCTAGGACACAGCACAGACAACTCTATTATGCAGTATTGTATAATATATGCTCTAGAAAGAGGCAGAGCAAAGGGTCCACAGAGGGGAAACACTACAGTTTGATCCATTTTTAACCTGAACCATCATTCTTAAGAGTGGTGATGTACAAAGTAAGAAAGTATTTATAGATGACTTCTAAGATCCCTTTCAACTTTGAGCCTATAATCTCATGATCTTATAACATTAAATTAGGGCTATTTACAAATTGGAGTTCAGAAACTTTCCAGAAAGACTCCCTTATCAGTAGTAATCATTGATCTCAAAGTCAACTTTTAAAAAGATTCAATAGAAAAGAGAAATCTACATTATATGTAAGCCACATTAATATTTTAGATGTATGAGTGTATGTACATATATATATATACATATATGTGTATACATGTAGATAGATATATGTGTATTGTATGTATGTGTATACATGCACATATATATGTATCTATGTGTATATAATGCATGTGTATATATGTGTATTTCTATATAGATATGAAGGTATACATATGCATATCTCATATATGTGTATGTTTACATGTATATTATATATATGTAAAATATACATATGCACACCTGTCCTTAATTGTAGGTAAGGAGAAAGTAAGGAGGTAAGGAGAAGGAAGAGAAAAAAAAATAAAATAAAAAGTACCTGGCAGAGAAGAAAGAAAAACCTGCAAGGAAGCAAAGAAAGGATGAACAGTTCTGAATACAATGTCTTCTATTATTATATGTCTTTCTTGAAATGAAAATTTATTGTTACAAATTTTGATGTTCTGCTATGCACACAACAATGTATTTTTGTTCTTTTTCTGTCTTTTTTTTCTATTTTGTTTTTGTTTTAAATAATAAATAAAAGGAGGGGTGGAGAGGACTCCTTTATACTCCTACCATCACCACCACCACCACCAAAACCAATAACTAGGGAGTCATGGAAAAATATTTTCAGCAAAATGATGAAATATGCCCTCAGACAATCATAGGAGAGGAATGCTGTATAGGCTGTCAGATTGAGGTATAGGTTCTTTGATCAATTTTGCTTAAATGATTTTTTTGTTGTTGTTATAAGAGAGGGGAGAGGGTTCAATGAGGCAGAAGACATAACAGGAAGCAACTGTGGTATAAAAACCAAAAGACATCAATACAATACAAAATAGTAATAATAGTAGCAGTAGTCATAATAACAATAATAGAAAACAATCCAGATTGTCTATCTGAAACACCCACAAGACAAGTAGATTTTGAAGAAAGACAACAAATATTTTAAACAGTTTAAGACCTAAACTGAAAGGTTAGAAAGTAATTTATTTAGTTATGGTATAACTAGAAGTAGGTCTTCAGTAGAAGAGCCAAGGATTCTTCAGAAAGCCAGATATTTGGTTGATACTGTGTCTACATCTTATCTAGAAAGAATAATAACACAGCCTTCGACTTTCATGGGAGCTTTTTAGAGACAACTGAATAATAATAACAATGAGAATAATAATAAATAACAAGGTTGAGAAGCAGCATGGGGTAATAAAGTGTTGAACGTGGAGACAGGAAGCCTTAGATTCAAATCCAGCTTCAGACAATTACTGTTTGTGTGAATATAGGCAAGTCACTTAACTTTTCTGAGTTTCAGTTTCTTCACCTGTAAAATTAAAGAATAATAATATATTTAAAGGATAATAAATAATAAATCCATAAAATTAAAGGATTTCCTCAATTATAAAATTAATGATGACCTTGAAGGTTCCTTCCAGTTCTAAATCTATGAGTCTATGGCTTTATTTTTATAGTGTCTTGAGGCTTACAAAGCACTTCCTCACTGCATCAGGATGTGTTAACACTCATTTTGTAGATGAAAAAATCAAGACTCAGTGGTTAGGTGACTTATCCGATTGGCTACCTTGCTAGCTCTTCAATTAGAGATGACAAAAAGAGATGAAATGGAGTGAAAGTGACAAATTAAGATGCTGGTACTCTTAACATCAGGGAGCAATTGACAACCAATAGGTATTGAGAGAGTTAACATCAGTATCACTGAGAGGATGACATCTCAGATACAAAGGAGGACAATGCCTGGCTAATAACATGGTGATACAGTATCAATCTCTTCTCCCTGGAAGCAGATGTCAAAAAAAAAATGAAAACATAGATTTTTCTTTCATCAGTTAATATCAAAAAGAAATATCCTTGGAGGTGTAGAGCTAGCCCTGGACAGTTCTGTGGTGCAGATATTCCCAAGCACATTTGTTTTACATGGGGACAGATGGATACTCACCTTTAAGGCAAGACACATGAAAGGCATGCTTTCCTGTTAGTAGCTTCTTTCTCTCTCTATCTCTGTAGCTTTTCAGCTCAAAGGTGTTCAATCTGGTGGTGGAAGGGTCCCTTCATTAGAAAGAGCATCTAATCTCTGTGCAGTCTCCTTATTTGAAGGAAAGGTAAAGGGGGCTGTCTGTATTCTTTTCTACACAAGGTGACGAGAAAACGGAGGAAACTAGAAGAGCAAGTAGTTAATTGTGGGAATTGAGTGAACCAACTGACTCCATCTTGTGATTCAATTCTGGAGCTAGCTCAGTTCCCTTTCTAATCAATTATGGTTCTTGTCCAACTTCTATCTTGTGAGAAAACTTTATTCAGTTGTGGGAATTGGAAGAAAATATTACCGTGCTATTTGAACCTTGCCCAATATGGTTAGGAAGCTGGACCGCCTCCACCTGCTGCTTAACCAAGGACCAGAAACTCAGTCAGATCCAAAGATGGATTCCAGGAGTGTACATCTCAAACAATTCATATATCTTATCTAAAAAAACTGACCTCATACTGATCAATCACTTATTATTTCCATGTTCCTTTGATTGCTTATAGACATAGGGTAGAAGTAGGACGGCTCTTTTTTCTGAATTCAGAGAATTGTGTTGGTTCACTCTCCCCCTCCCAAGTTGAAAGGTCCCTACCTACTCTTTCATCTAATTAGAAATCAGAATGACTAATGTAGTAATGTTTCCTTTTAATTAATTGGCCTTATTTGATTATTTTTACTATACAAAAGTTTGTCTCTCTGTGTATTTGGAGTCTAGACCTAAACTGAGGAAGGGGCTTGGGCTTGATTTGTTGAACAATTGGCATGCATTGCTTAGTAAATCCCCATGTTTGAAAGGTGGAACTTTTGTTTCCTCAGTCATTTCATCTTTCACCCTTCATATCAGAAATAAAGGAAATCTTAGCCTGTTGATTTAATGAAGCTCTTCATGACTCCAAGTTGTGAGTCTTAGGGTCTTCCATTTCATTCAGTTTAACAAACATTTAAGTGCCTATCCCATCTGAATCATTGGGCAAACTCCCAAAGATATAATAAGGATGAAGACAACAAAGTGCCTGATCTCAGGGAGCTTATGTTATAATAGGAAAGATTATGACAAATATGTAAATGATTATGAGCCAAGGCAAAATATGATAAGGATAAAGGAGACAAAGGTTTCTAGAACAATCAGAGAAAGTGCTCTCAAGGAAATATACTCTAATGGGGAGATAACATAAATGGAAGATTTTAGCTACAAATCAGATAGAAATGTCCCATGGACTTTAGAATACAGTGACAAAGCAGATGATAATACTTCTAATTTAATGTCATTTCCACTGATTAGATCATATCATCTTTTGATATTGAACGATTTGACAGTGATATTGAAACATTTGACAAAGGATTTTGGTGGTGAGTGTATTTTTCTGAGTCTTCAGTAGATGAGGCCATAGCATCAATAGGGATAGTTGCTAGTCTGCATCTCCATAAGGGTCACTTCTCAGGTTGATAACTGCAAAATATGGGCTAGAAGTGCTTCACTATTCCCAAAAGTCTTGGTTTCATGGTTCTGGCCTATTTCCATTGTGGTACAAGGAAAGATAATGGTAATGATTTCACTTGCTTCACATACTACATCCTACAAGTGTTATAGCTGGGACTATATCAGCATCAGAGAATGATAAGATTTTATCAATAGAAATGACATTTAAAAGGAAGCATTACCTTCCTGGCACAGGTTGTCTCTCCCTCAGGGTGTTTTAGCTAGACTACTTTGCCTGCTCTGTGGGTGGGAGTTGGCTGATAGTTGGTGGGGATGGCTGGCTTCTTTTTCACAAAAGCTGTTTCCCCAAATAATACCTGTGAGGGACAGACAGGAAATGGGACTAGTGGTCTGTGGGGGTGCTGCTACTCCCAGGGTTTCTATGCTTATCTATCTGTTTGTCAGCAGTTGTTTCTGATGGTAATGGGGAAGGTGAACTTCTCCAAAATGCTTGCTCTCTTCAATGAAAGGCTTGGGGGATGGGCTGATGCAGAGCAGTGAGAGCTTAGATGACTTATCCAGAATCACATAGGCTATGTGTATCAGAAGCAAGACTTAACCTAGATCCCTCTGTTGCCAAGGACTATTATCTATCAATTATGCTCACACAGGCTCACATTGAACAGGGGAGTGCCAAACACCATCACAAAACCTGAAATTGACTTTGCCTTAATGTGTACAAAATGATTGATTAATGAGCTTTTTTTTTAACACTTTATTTTTAATAGCTTTTTATTTTTTTAAATATATGCAAAGATAGTTTTCAATATTCACCTTTGTAAAACCTTGTATTCCAAATTTTCTCTCTCTCTCTCTCCTTCCTCCCTCTTCTAGATAGTAAACAATCCAATACAGGTTAAACATGTGCAATTCTTCTAAACATATTTGTATATTCATCATACTGTACAAGAAAAATTAGATCAAAAGGGGAAAAACATGAGAGAAAAAAAACCAAGCAAACAAACAACAAAAGGTGAAAATATTTGCTTTATATATGCTTTAGATACACATTTGTTCTTCATAGTTCTCTCTCTGAATGGAGATGACTCTTGGAATTGCCTTGAATCACTTCATTGTTGAAAAGAGTTAAGAATATCCCAGTTGATGATCACATAATTTTATTGTGACTGAAAACAACAAGGCTCTCTTGGTTCTGTTCATTTCACTGAGCATGTGAGTTCATGTAAGTCTTCCCAGGCTTTTCTAAACCCAGCCTGCTTGTCATTTTTTAAAGAATAATAATATTCCATTATATTCATGTACCATAAGTTATTCAGCCATTCCCCAAATGAGGGGCATCCACTCAATTTCCAGTTCCTTAGCACTACAAAAAGGCTGCTGCAAACATTTTTGCACATGTGGGCCCTTTTTCCCTTTTTATGATCTCTTTGGGATTCAGATTCAACAGAGACCCTCCTGGATCAAAGTGCATGCAGTTTGATGAACACTTTTGGCATAATTCCAAATTGCTCTCTAGAATGATTGGATCAGTTCACAACTCCACCAACTATGCATTGGTGTTTCAGTTTTCCCAGTCCCCTCTACCATTATCTTTTCCTGACATATTAGTCAATCTGAGAGGTGTGAAGTGGTACGTCCGAGTTTTCTTAATTTGCATTTCACTGAGTTATCTTTGTATGGTAAGACCAACCATGAAAAAATGAAAAGAGATGTTAGACTTAATAAGTAGAAGAGCTCGGACTACTAGAACCCAGGTCTCCTTTGCAATCCCCCAGCCTTATATTATTTCCAGTGAACTATCTTTGATTACCAAAAGGAATTCTTGGCTTTGGAATGTCAACTCCAAATTCTGACCATTAGGATAATGTAGAAAAAACAGGTTGACATTGCCTGATCCCCGAACACATACTGGATTATACTCTTTTGGATAATGGTCAACTTTTACTCTGGAGTTGGGTCTGTACTTCAACGAAGCACAATTAACATGTGCTTCAATGATTACAAGACACAGTCTCATTTTTCAGAATTTCTAACGATGCATGTGGGTTTTTTTCTTTCAATTAGACATGGTGTTCATATGTTTTATGAAAATCTTCCATTAGAAAAAAACAAATAGGTTCAAAGAGTCATCATTCAGTTCTTATTTTTGAGGGTCACAAATGAAAAAAAGTTGCAATTAAATGAGTTAGAGTTTGAATTATTAATTATTCTTTAGACATTTCAGCCAAACTCAAGTCATTCCCCATCCCAGAACAAAAACTGTCTTTTATTTAATTTTCAGGGATCTTAGCCCTTATTATTAACCTAACTTGATTTGCTTTCCTTTTAAGGAGAGTTGGTATCTTTGAGTGCCAATAGAATAAACAGATGTAATTGCTGAGCTACCAGGAGTAATATTTAAAAGATTATGGAAAACCGGAAAGCTATCACAAGACTGAAGAAGTACAAATGTCTTTATTTTCATGAAAATGAAGAGAGCAGAGTTTGCAAATTATTAACCAGTGAGGCTAACTTTGATTTCTGGGGAAATTCCCAGTAGAACTCAAACTCTGCCCCTGAAACCCCAGCCTCTGAAAGATTTTACTTGATTTTTTCCAGAACCAGGACATCATACTGCTTCCAAACCATGCTGTGTTAAATGAAGAGATATTCTTATTTGCTTATATTTGTATTCAAAAAGCCTAGCACAGTGCCCATGGTGTACTAAGTGTTTATTAAGTATGGTTTCATTCATTCAAGATATGGTTGGTGAGTATTTAGCAACAGAAGCAGTAATTACAAAGAGCCAACATGGTTTCATCAAAAACAGGTCATTTCATCAGTGCAAGAAGGATATGATGCCCTGCAAAAGAGATATGAAAAAGACACCAATTTATTGAAAAATAAAATTAGTGAAGTGGAAAAAGAATGCAATGAACAAAAAAATTCAATTGGCCAGTTACAAAAGGAGATTAAAAAGGTAACTGAAGAAAACAATACTTTAAAAATAAGAATTGAACAAATGCAAGTGAATGACTCAATTAGACTTCAAGAATCAGTCAAACAAAAACAAAAAAATGAAAAATTAGAAGAAAATATGAAATATCTCCTAGGAAAAACAACTGACTTGGAAAATAGATCTAGGAGAGACAATCTAAGGATTATTGGACTTCCTGAAAGCCATGATGAAAAAAAGAATCTAAACACTATCTTCCAGGAAATCCTGAAAGAAAATTGCCCTGAG
Organism: Myrmecobius fasciatus; assembly: GCA_023553655.1. Classification (NCBI taxonomy): domain Eukaryota; kingdom Metazoa; phylum Chordata; class Mammalia; order Dasyuromorphia; family Myrmecobiidae; genus Myrmecobius; species Myrmecobius fasciatus. Next base: position 133,572 of record JAJPUD010000502.1, read on the forward strand.
ATTGTAGAATCAGAAGGCAAAATCACCATTGAAAGAATTCACCGATCACCTCCTGAAAGAGACCCCAAAATTAAAACCCCAAGGAATATTGTGGCTAAATTTCAGGACTATAGCACCAAGGAAAAGATTCTGCTAGCAGCTAGAAAGAAACAATTCAAATACTGAGGATCAATAATTAGAATCACACACAATCTGTCAGCCTCCACATTGAAGGATCAAAGGGCCTGGAACCAGATATTCCGAAGGGCAAAGGAACTTGGATTACAGCCAAGAATAACCTATCCAGCTAGAATGAGCATTATCCTCCAAGGAAGAAGATGGTCATTCAATGATATAGGTGAATTTCACCTATTTCTAATGAAAAGACCAGATCTGAACAAAAAATTTGACATCCAAACACAGAACTCAAGAGATGCATAAAAAGGTAAAAAGGAAAGGACTCTTGAGAACTTTATTTCTACTAGGGGGATACTTAAAGTTTGGGGGTATAATTAACTACATATTACTTTGATAATATGAAAAAGACAACTAGAGGGGGAAAGGTTGTCATACTGGGGAAAAGAGGGAAAAAGTGGCAAAAATAAGATCTAAAAAAAAGGAGGTAAAAACAAGGTAAAATCTCTTGAAGAGGCAAAGAAAACCTAATATAATTGAGAGAAAGAGGGGAGGGAGATGAGCATTGTGTAAATCTTACTCTCATCAGGTTGGGCTCTAAAAGTGTATATCAGACACTTGATTTCACATAGAAACTTGTCTGTTGCTAGAGGGAAGTGGGAGGGAAAGGAGGAAAAGTAAGGGATAAACTATTAGAAGGGAAAATAGAAAAATCAGGGGAAAGGAGTAAAAACAGGGGGAGGGGATCTAAAGGGTGGAGTATTGTTTGAGGGAGGGGGTCATCAAAAGCAAAGTACTGAGGAGGGGAGAAGGGAGAAAGGGGAAAGGAAAGGGGAAAACATAACTTGGGTAAATAAGATGGCAGGAAATAAAGAATTAGTTATTCTAACTGTGAATGTGAATGGGATGTACTCTCCCATAAAGCGCAAGCGGATATCAGACTGGATTAAAAACCAGAATCCCACAATATGTTGTCTACAAGAAACACATCTAAAACATAGTGACACATATAGGATGAAGGTAAAAGGCTGGAGCAGAAAATGTTATGCTTCAGGTGAACAAAAAAAAGTAGGGGTAGCAATCCTTATCTCAGATCAAGTAAAAGCCAAGATAGATCTAATCAAAAGAGATAAGGCAGGAAACTATATTTTATTAAAGGGTACCATAGATAATGTAGCAATATCTATATTAAATATATACGCACCAAGTACAATAGCATCCAAATTCCTAGGGGAGAAATTAAGAGAGATGCAAGAAGAAATAGACAGTGAAACTATACTAGTGGGTAATCTCAACCTTGCTCTCTCAGAATTAGATAAATCAAACCACAAAATAAACAAGAAAGAAACTAGGGAGATAAACCAATTGTTAGAAAAGTTAGGTATGATAGATCTATGAAGAAAGTTGAATGGAGACAGTAGGGAGTTTATTTTTTTCTCAGCAGTCCATGGAACCTATACAAAAATTGACCATGTGTTAGGGCATAAAAACCTCAAAATCAAATGCAGAAAGGCAGACATAAATAGTAAATGCATCCTTTTCAGATCATGATGCAATAAAAATCACATGCAATATAAGGCCAGGAGAAAATAAACCAAAAGTTAATTGGAAATTAAATAATCTAATCCTGAAGAATGAATGGGTGAAAGAGCAAATCATAGACACAATCAATAATTTCATCCAGGAGAATGACAATAAGGAGACAACATACCAAAATTTGTGGGATACGGCCAAAGTGGTTATAAGGGGCAATTTTATATCTCTAGATGTGTACTTGCACAAAATAGAGAAAGAAAACATCAACGAATTTGGCTTATTATTAAAAAAAAAACTAGAAAAAGAACAAATTAAAAACCCTCAATTAAATACCAAATTGGAAATTCTAAAAATAAAAGGAGAAATTAATAAAATTGAAAATAAGAAAACTATTGAATTAATAAATAAAACTAAGAGTTGGTTCTACGAAAAAACCAACAAAATAGGTAAGCCTTTAGTTAATTTGATAAGAAAAAGGAAAGAGGAAAATCAGATTGTTAGTCTCAAGAATGATAAGGGAGAACTTTCCTCAAATGAAGAGGAAATTAGAGCAATAATTAGGAGTTACTTTGCCCAACTTTATGCCAGTAAGTTTGATAATCTAAATGAAATGGAAGAATATCTACAAAAATATAGATTGCCCAGGTTAAAAGAAGAGGATATAAATTATTTAAATAGCCCCATATTAGAAAAAGAAATAGAACAAGCTATTAACCAACTCCCTAAGAAAAAAATCTCCAGGGCCAGATGGATTTACATGTGAATTCTACCAAACATTCAAAGAACAATTAATTCCAATACTACACAAACTATTTGAGAAAATAGGGACAGAAGGTACACTGCCAGAATCCTTCTATGAGACCGATATGGTGCTGATAGCTAAACCAGGTAGGGTGAAAACAGAGAAAGAAAACTATAGACCGATTTCCCTAATGAATATTGATGCAAAAATTTTAAATAAGATATTAGCAATGAGATTACAGAAAGTCATCCCCATGATAGTACACTATGACCAAGTAGGATTTATACCAGGGATGCAGGGCTGGTTCAATATTAGGAAAACTATCAGCATAATTAATTATATTAATAACCAAACTAACAAAAACCATATGATTATCTCAATAGATGCAAAAAAGCATTTGATAAAATCCAACACCCTTTCCTATTAAAAACACTAGAGAGTATAGGAATAAATGGGCTTTTCCTTAAACTGATCAGTAGCATCTATTTAAAACCATCAGCAAGCATCATATGTAATGGAGACAAACTAAAACCATTCCCAATAAGATCAGGAGTGAAACAAGGCTGCCCACTGTCACCATTACTATTTAATATTGTATTAGAAATGTTAGCTTTAGCAATAAGAGAAGAAAAAGAGATAAAAGGAATCAGAGTAGGTAATGAAGAAACCAAATTTTAACTCTTTGCAGATGACATGATGGCATACTTAGAGAACCCTAGAGACTCAACTAAAAAACTAGTAGAAACAATTCCCAACTTTAGCAAAGTGGCAGGATTCAAAATTAATCCACATAAATCATCAGCATTTTTATATACTACCAACAAAGTTCAGCAGCAAGAGATACAAAAAGAAATTCCATTCCAAATAGCAGATGATAGGATAAAATATTTGGGAATCTATCTGCCAAGGAAAAGTCAGAAACTATATGAACTAAACTA
>JAJPUD010000502.1:137001-154290 GCA_023553655.1 Myrmecobius fasciatus
CAAAAGGTCAAGGATTTCAAGGGGATTAATGAAAAAAAAAGGCAGATGAAGGTGGCCTTGCTGTACCAGATCTAAAACTATATTATAAAGCAGTGGTCATCAAAACCGTTTGGTACTGGCTAAGAAATAGAGCAGTCGATCAGTGGCACAGGATAGGTTATCAGGACAATCTAGGCAATAACCTTAACAATCTAGTGTTCGATAAACCCAAAGACCCCAGCTTTTGGGATAAATACTCACTATTCACCAAAAACTTCTGGGAAAATTGGAAACTGGTGTGGAAGAAATTAGGGCTTGACCCATACCTAACACCACATACCAAGATAAGATCTAAATGGGTTCGTGATCTAGATATAAAGAGGGACTTTGTAAGCAAGTTAGAGGAACGTAATATAGTTTATCTCTCAGACCTGTGGAGATGGAATAAATTTATGTCCAAAGAAGATCTGGAACTCCTAATTGAACACCAGATGGATAATTTTGATTATATTAAGTTACAAAGTTTCTGTACAAATAAAACAAATGCAGACAAGATTAGGAGGGAAGCATCAAATTGGGAAATCATCTTTACATTTAATGGTTCTGATAAAGGCCTCATTTCTAAAATGTATAGAGAATTGTCTCATATATATATAAGAATTCAAGCCACTCTTCAATCGATAAGTGGTCAAGGGATATGAACAGACAATTTTCAGATGATGAAATTAAAACCATATCTAGTCATATGAAAAGTTGCTCCAAATCACTATTGATCAGAGAAATGCAAATTAAGACAACTCTGAGGTACCACTACATATCTGTCAGATTGGCTAAAATGACAGGAAAAGATAACGATGAATGTTGGAGGGGATGTGGGAAAACTGGGACACTGATACATTGTTGGTGGAACTGTGAACGGATCCAACCATTCTGGAGAGCAATTTGGAGCTATGCTCAAAAAGTTATCAAACTGTGCATACCCTTTGACCTAGCAGTGTTTCTACTGGGCCTATATCCCAAAGAGATCTTAGAGGAGGGAAAGGGACCCACCTGTGCAAGAATGTTTGTGGCAGCCCTTTTTGTAGTGGCTAGAAACTGGAAACTGAAGGGATGCCCATCAATTGGAGAGTGGCTGAATAAATTATGGTATATGAATGTTATGGAATATTATTGCTCTGTAAGAAACAACCAGCGATTTCAAAGAGGCCTGGAGAGACTTGCTTGAACTGATGCTCAGTGAAACGAGCAGAACCAGGAGATCATCATACACAGCAACAACAATTACATGATGATCAATTCTGATGGACATAGCTCTCTGCAACAAAGAATTGTCTCAAACCAGTTCCAATTGTTCACTGAAGAAGACCATATACACCCAAAGAGAGGGATATGAAATATGGACCACAACATAACATTTTCATGATCTCTATTGATATTTGCTTGCATTGTGTTGCCTTTCTCTGATTTTCTTTTTTTTTCTTGTAGATAGGATTTTTCTTGCATAACTTGTCAAGTATTTCAACATTATTAACATGTAGTGGACTTCCTGACATCTAGGGGAGGGGAGGGGACTGGGGATAAAATTTGTAATGGAAAGCTTTGTAAAGATCAATGCTGGGGAACTACCCATACATATGTTATACAAATAAAAAGCTTTAATAAAAAAAAAAAAAACAGGTCATTTCAGACTAAGTTCTTTCCCTTTTTTTTTGACAGGATTACTAAACTAGCACATGAGGATAATGCTATTTATAGTTTAACCTAGATTTCAGCAGTTTGTGTTAGTCTGTCATACTACTCTTGTGGAGAAGACAAGAAAAAATAAACTAGATCAGGGCTTCTTAAACTTTTTCCACTCATGATTCCTTTTTACCCAATAAATTTGTATGTGTATAGATATATAAAATAGATATACAAATCAAACATTTACTGATAACAAATTGTGACCCCATAAGGGATTGTAAACCACAGTTTAAAAAGTTGGGAATTAGATGATCAAATAATTCAGAATTGATTGCATGGCCAAACTCAGAGGGTAGTTGTTATTAATTCAACATCAATTTGGCAAGAGTCTTCAGTAGTGTGTTCCAGGAATCTGTGCTTGACCCTGTATTGTTAAACACTTTTACCAATGACTTGGCAAAAGGCAGAATGTTCATTAGGTGGGAAACTCATCAAATTTGCGAGACATTGAATGGGGGAATAAGGATCTGAAAAAAATATTGATAGCCTAGAGCTATAGTTAATTGGACTCCATCTAATAAGAGGAACTTCAATGTAAAGTCTTACATTTGAGTGCAAAAAGTCAGCTTCAGATAACATAAAGGGAGTATGGTCCATATGTCTTATCAGTTGTTCTGAGAAGATCTAGAATTTTAATGGTCTGTGAGCTTAATATGAGTCAGTTGTATAATGTGGTCTTGGGATTCCACCAATAGAAAAATTATTTTAATTAAATTTAAATTTTATTTAAATTTAAGTTAAAAATAATTTAAATATTTTTCCCTTTTCAGATCTTATCTGAAAATATTCAGTTCTGGGCACTATGATTCAAACAAGATTTTGACAAATCAGAGACTATTCCTAGGAGAGTCTTGGTATGGTGAAGGGCTTTGAGTTTGTGTCACTCAAGGATGAATCATTTGAAAGACCCAGGGATATTTAACTTAAAGAAGAGAAGAATTTTTTTGGGGGGAGCATATTAGTTGTCCTTAATGGAAAAAGGATTTGATTTGTTTAACTATGAATAGCAAAACAAGGAACAATGAATAAATTTTAAGTGGAAACATATTTAATTTGATATAAAGAAAACATCTTAATAACCAGAACCACTCAGAGGTGAAATAGGTCCCTCAAGATATGGGGGGAGGGAGGGGGCCCTGTGAGAGGTTTTTCAAGCAGAAATCGGATAATCTAGGACTCCTGGGTTTATGCTTCAGGGCAATTTTCTCAGTTCAGGATTCACAGCAGCTGTGCTTCCTGAACATTAAAGATGTTCAGGTGTTTAATATAAAGATGGTAGGAATCTTACTTAAGCATTTCTGTTTGGTTTCCTATTCCTGAGATCACATTACTGGTAGGAAAATATCAATATTTTAGGAAAATGTAAATTTCTAGCATAGAATAAGCATAGATAATTCCAGATATTGGAAAGGGTGTTTAGAAAATGGGCAGAATAGAAGAGGAGTACTTGACAGAAGGAGTGATTAGGTCAAGGTTAATATATAATCTGTAAAAAAGAGACATATAACCCAGAGGTTTGGGAAACTATAACAATGAATAACTATAGTATTACATTTTTATGTAATATGGGAGCCAGAGAGGCAGAAATACTATGTGGGATATAAGGGAGAAAATTATTGTGGACTGAGGGAATTGTGTATAACTTCATGGAGGGAATGACTTTTCAAAAGAATGAGTAGAAATTCAACAGGTACAAGGACATCAGGAATCTAGGAATGACACCAAGAATATAAGACAAGGGTTTCCAATTCTACTCTGCCTCCTTCAGTTGTTCCAAGTGGGTTAATGAAACTTTAAGGTAATTTTCATGATTCTGGCACTAGTTGACCCACAAAAGAGCAATAACACTCCCTTGTAGAAGTAACCCCAACAACAGATGACAGCATTACCAGATGGCAAGAGCAGTTGAGTGGGAGAAGTACTAATGAACAGCTTTGGAGACAGAGAGGAAACAGCAGCTGAAGAATTGAAGTAGAGCAGCAATGAGGCACAACCAATTGAGAGGTGGAGTCATAAGGAGATTTCCCAGGGCTCCCTTTTCATGTAAGACAGAGGTAAAGGAAGAAATACTGGCAGAAGGTATCTGAGTAATGTGAGATAAGGAGTAGGAAAGAGGAAGTCCTTGGTGAATGATTTCAATTTTTTTCAGTAAAACATGTTCTCATCTAACAGTTGCAGAGAGATTTGAAGAGAGATGAAAAGGTTTGGAAGAGATATAGTGGTTAATGGATAGTTAATTAATTAGAGAGATGTAAAAGGATAGTCTTGAATTAATGAGAGGTCCATTGAAGTTATATAATAAATTTGTGGTGGACTGAATTAGCATGGTTTCATAATTTTCTATATCTTATTCAACAGCATCAAAGGCAGCAGATGATGAAAGCAAACCAAATAAATCTTGGTAGGGCAAGATTGGAAATATGATAATGGAGCAAGGGACTCAAGAAAACAATGTAGAAAACAAAGTGTCTGATTCACCAAAGGGTCAAGATTGGGAAAGAATAAGAGTATAACTAGGTGTGTTGATCTGGGAGAGTAAAGGTCAAAAGAATTAGAAAGGTAAGAACAAGGAGAGTCTGGGATTGCAAAGCAGAGGAAGATGTGGAATAACAATAAATTTTGATCGGATAAGGGAACTTGTGTTCATGAACATGAAAGTGTTGCATTTGCGTGTGATGGCAGGAACAAGGGTATGAACATTTTTGTGTGTATCTGAGATAGGGCACAGGAATATGTCATGGGAAATGATTATATTGAACTGAGATGTTAGTGTTTCAGAGAATATCAATATGTATGTTGAGGTCCCCTAGTATGAGAACAGGTCCAATGGTGTATAAATGTGATAGGATATTATTAGCCCCATTTTGTAAAAGAGGAAACTAAGGACTAATTAAGTGATTTGTTCACAGTCATATAACATTTATAGCAACAGAAATCAAATAGGATCTTTTGATTCCAAGTTCAATCTTTTTTCTGCTAGTACACCACACTGAAGAATAAATAACACCTTAAAGAGCTTTACGTGATAAATTACAGCCCTGACACATATATTTTTAAAAATAACACCACATATGGTTTTGATCAGTACTCCTGCAGTTTCTCCTGATTTTACCTTAGTCTGTAGGCTCATATGTTATATTATTTAACCAGATTTATTTTTTAAACATGAATCTGGTAATCTGAAGAAAATGTATACAACCATAGAGGTCAGCAGTTGGCAAATGTGTGTGTTGGCATAACATTGGGCTTTCCTACAATGAAGAATTCTCTAATATGATTAAATTAAAATATTCCACTAAAGTCGTGCCTCCTTATGGAATGAAGCTGATATTTCCCCCTTGAAATCAAATCAATTCAATTTAGTTCAAATTAACAGAGAGTTATTCAATCCCTAATATGTGCTTTTATTGACTGAATGGCACCATACTAGATCCTGGAGTTACAAGAATAAAAATGACTGAGCTGGCTCTAATTTAGGAGCTTACATTTTACTTATTGTTTTTACTTTCCCAAAGTGGTACTTTTTACAGGATTTAAAGATGAAACATGAAAACATTCCTATTCTCAAGGAGCTTTTTATCTAATACAATGGATACAATGAGCAAATATGAAAGAAAGAACAGAGAGATATGGATGAAGTACTTGCTACTCATCTTAGGTCAGTTCCCTACCATCTTACCTGAACTACTGTACTAGACTACTAATTGTTTTTCTGTTTCCAGTCTCTGCATCTTTTACATTTGCCAAAGTGATATTACTAAAACCCAGTTCTGACCATGTTACTCCCTTATTTAAGAAGTTCTAGTGACTCCTCATTGTCTCTACAATCAGATTCACATCTATTTCGCGTTTAAAGACTTTTAAAATCTAGCTTCAGTCTATCTTTCCTTACCTTTCATGCATGCTGTAATCCAACCGAACTAGTTTTACTGCTGAACGTCACACACAGTATTCTTCTGTCCCTCTAACTTTGCCTAGGTTTTCTCTCATGCCTGAAATTAAATTAAATCCCTCTCAACTGCCACCCTTTAGATTTTATTTTTTTTAGCATCCTTCAAAGTGCTGTTCAACCACCACTTCCTACATGAAGCCTTTTCTGACCCCACCACCAGCAGCATTGCTAGTCTCCTCCCCTAGTTGTTTTCCACCAATAGAATGTAAGTTCCTTGAGATCCAGAACTGTTTCATTTTTGTCTTTGTACCCCCAGTAGTCTGAGGGTCTTCCTCTTCCAGGTTTATTTATTTAGATTTTTTTTTGACTAAGTAAAAGAGGCCATTCTTGGCTTCAACTAGAAATTCTAAATTCTTGGCCTTAATCACTGAATGGGTGCGGCCTCAGTCAAACTGAGAACTGTTGAAGATCTTAGCTTAAAAAGGCTGAGGTCTCCTATTGCATCCAGGGCATCTCCAATTCTGTATCTGATCATTGGACTTAGATGGTTTTGGAGGGGAAACTGAGACAGGTGACCTTGCACACTCTTCCCTCACTTAAATTCAATTCATTTGCATGTCATGGCATCACCTCCCTATTGTGATGATCCTCTTTGAAAATGAATGGCAAACTGCATACCATTTGATCCAGCAGTGTTTCTACTGGGTCTATATCCCAAAGAGATCTTAGAGGAAGGAAAGGGACCCACATGTGCAAGAATGTTTGTGGCAGGCCTTTTTGTAGTGGCTAGAAACTGGAAACTGAATGGATGCCCATCAATTGGAGAATGGCTGAACAAATTATGGTATATGAATGTTATGGAATATTATTGTTCTGTAAGAAACGACCAGCAGGATGATTTCAGAGAGGCCTGGAGAGACTTGCATGAACTGATGCTGAGTGAAATGAGCAGAACCAGGAGATCATTATACACAGCAACAACAAGACTATATGATGATCAATTCTGATGGACATGGCTCTCTTCAGCAATGATGTGATTCAAACCAGTTCCTATTGTTCAGCGATGAAGATAGTCATATACATCGAGAGAGAGGCCTGAGGGAACTGAGTGTGGACCACAACACAGCATTTTAATGCTTTCTGTGAATATTTCCATGCATTTTGTTTTCCTTCTTAGGTTGTTTTTTTTTCTTCTCTCTTTCTAGATCTGATGTTTCTTGTGCAGTAAGATAACTGTATAGATATGTATACATATATTGGATTTGTCATATAATTTGTCATATCTAGCATGTATTAGATTACCTGTCATCTAGGGGTGGGAGTGGGGGGAAAGGGGAGAAAAGCTTGGAACAAAAAAAAAGTTTTGCAAAGGTCAATGTAGAAAAATCACTCATGTTCTGTAAATAAAAAGCTTTTATTAAAAAAAAAGAAAATGAATGACAAACAACAACACCTGATATGATGCCTAGCATGTACTAATCATTTAGTAAATGTCTGATTGAAGAAAAGATTGTTTTTAATTTGAGGGGTCAGGGAAAACTTTATATAGCTGTTATCTGAACTTGGCCTTGAAGGAATTAAAGGATGTCATAGAATCCCAACTTTAGAACAAGAAGGGATCTTGGGCACCGTTGAGTACAATTCTTTAATTGTACAGATGAAGAAATTTAATACTAGGCATGTTGAATTATTTGCCCAGGATCAGGTAGGGTAAAAGAGTTTTTTCAGGCAAGTATGGGAGCAATCTGTCCAAGTACAGTGTGTGGGGAAGTAAGCTTTAGAACAGCTAGCATCTAGTGTGGATGGAACATATCATATATGAAAAGAGGTAGCTGAAATTAAGCTAGTAACACAGGTCACAATTCAGCTGTGGTTAACTTTAATTGCCAGCTAAGGAGTTTGTGTTTTATTCTATAAGCAATAGGGAGCTACTGAAGGTTGATCATTTATCTAAAAACATGGTACTATATCCACTTCCATAGGATACTAAGAGTTGGAGGAGACTTTGGAGATCATATAATCCATTTTTATTTTTAAAAATAGAGAGAAAGAAGGAATGAAGGAAAAAGGGAAGGAGGGAGGAAGAAAGGAAAGAAAAAAGGATTGGAGGGAGGAAAACAGGAAAAAGAAGTAGGAAGAGAGGGAGAGAAGGAGGAAGGAAGAAAAGAAAGAAAGAAGGGAAAGAGAGAGAGGGGGAAGGAGGAAGAAAGAGGCTGAGGATTTTGAGACTTAGGGTAGGATAGTTTTTCATGGCACAGAATGGTGTCATCAGATAGAGTGTTAGACTTGGAGTCAAGTCCTACTCAACTCAAAAATTATAATGGGAGCTAGAAATAGAGCTTGAATTCAAGTCCTCTCACTACAATTCTAGTGCTCTTCCTATGATAAACTCATGCTCTAATACCTTTACATATGCTTAATAGGTTTTCAAAAATTCATTTTTCCAATTATGCCTAAAATAGTTTTAAACATTTTTTTAAAGTTTGAGTTACAAATTCTCTTCCTCTCTCCCTCCTCCTCCCCCACTGAGAAGATAAGCAATTTGTTGTAGGTCATACATGTTCCATCATGGAAAACATTTTCATTTTAATTTTTTAAAATTAAGTGTTCCCCAGTTATTTTTGCTTGAATTTGATGTCACACCACTTGGAAGGGGGAAAGGATTTAAGGGTCAGTTCTGACTTTTCCTATTTCTTTTGTATCTCCTTGGAGCTACACATCTTATACAACTAATAGTCTTCTTGTCTAAATGAGAGAAAATATAGTATAGTGTAAGGGCACCAGATTAGAAACTCTAAGTTCTAGCCTTAACTCTGACATTAACTAGCTGCATAACATTGGGTAAATAATTTCCTATGCTTGACTTGCAGTTTTCTGTTTGTCAAGTAAAAGGATTGGATCTAATCATCTCTAAGTCTCTCCCAGCTCTGACATTCTATAACTGCCTTTTCTGAAAATGATTATATTAAGACAATCGACAATCTCCAGACTTAACTACGTCTCTGAGTAAGATTCTCTAATCTGGAGATCATTTTTACTTTGCTCTGTACTGATTTTATCTGGGGAAAAGAAAAGTACTTGGGTATATTTTAGCAAAAGGCAGCCATGGCATTCATAATAATAGTCAATAGTTTTGTTTTTTCTCAGTGAATCTAGAGGCTTCCAATGGAACCTAAAGAGAGTTAACATTGCCTTCAAAGTGCCCCAAATTCATGAAAATGTCAGTGCTCAACACCAGGCATATTTAATCTAAGAGCTGGGAATTTGTTAAATTGCTGAAGTATCAGCTATGTGAGCTGGATTCTGCCCCAATGTTAAGGCTATGATTTAAACCCACAAGTATGTTTCAACTCACTGCTGAGGCTCTGAGCCCTGAAATCCATATGTCTGTCATGGAAAGACAGAAGAAGAACATTCAGAATGACGATGACATCAAGGCATGATTATGTCACATGGGAACTAGCCAAAGAAGTCAACTATGTAGGCAGTTCCATAGGTAAGAAGTGGGTGGGATTTCTTTCTTAGGATCCTCTTCGCTTATGAGAGGGAAGCTATATGACAACTTTCCCTTGGCTTCAATGGTTAGAAATTTTATAAACTATTAAATTGTTTAAAAAAAATTAAGAAAAATGACAAAAAATAGGTGCTTATAGGAAACAGGAATAGAAGCATATACACTCATATTAGCAGAACTGAGAATTAATAGAATATTTTAGACGATAATCTGGAATTATACAACTAAAATCAAACCTTTTGAAGTAGTAATCCTATGATTGTGATTATGCTGAAGAATATTATCATAAAGGAATAAAGATAAAATATTTACTAATATATACACACATCAACATTATTTGCATTCTATACATATTCTATACATATATTTACATGTATTGTATACATGTATGTAAGACTATATGTTATCACAGAAAAAAGCACTAAACTTAGAGTCAAAAGACTTCAATTTGGGTCTGAGTTATATATCAACTAGTTGTATGACCTTCCTTCTTTTGGCTGTCAGTTTTGATATCTATAAAATGAAGGAGTTAGACTAGATAATAATCTCTAAGGTCCCTTAAAACTGTAAGTCCGTGAATGTATTACTACTAGTACTACTAGTACCATTTCTCCCTAGTGTTAGGGAGTTGGCAAAGGTCAAGAAGTAATTAACACAAATGGGAAAGTAGTGTACCAACACAATGGATTCTATACCATATAGAAATTATGTGTTACAGCAAACAGGACCTCAGAGATTATCCATCTAGTCAAAAACTCTCATTTTATAGCAGAAGAAATGAAAGCCTAGAGACAGGGAGTAACTTGTCATGTGTAGCAAAGGCAGTATGTTGGATAAGGCTGAAGCTGAGTCAGGAAAACCTGAATTTAAATCCCACCTTCTTTAGATGGTTCTTCCTGTTCCTCCCCACCCTCCAACAGCTATTGCCTTCCCTCTTTGAGATCACCTCCCAGCAAGTCTCTTCTTTCTCTCGCTGTCTCCCTTCCTCTCTCCGTCTCTCCCTTTATTCCTCCCTCCTTCCCTTCTTCCTCCTCTCAGTGTCTCCCTGCCGTCTCTCCCCCCATCTCTGTCTCTGTCTCTCTCCCCTCCCCCTTCCTCCCTTCCCTCTTTGTGTCTCTGTTTCTCCTTGTCTCCCTCTCTATCTCTTTCCCTCCCACTCTCGCTGTCTCTGTCTCACACTCTTAGTGTATCTTTATGTATATCTCTCTTTTTCTGTCCTCTCTCTCCCTCTCCTTTCCCCCCTCTCCCTCCCCACTCTCTCTGCTTCTCTATCTGCCTCCTTTTCTCTCCTTCCCTCCCTCTCTGTCTGTCTCTGTTTCTTTGTCCCTCTCTCTCAGTGACTCTCTCTTTCTCTCTGTCACTCTGGCTCTGTCTCTCTCTTTCCATATATATATATATATATATATATATACATATATATATATATATGTATATGTGTGTGTGTGTGTGTGTGTGTGTGTGTGTGTGTATAAAATACCTAGTTATTTGTTATCTCATTCAGTATTCTGTAAGCTCCTTGACGGAAGGAAGGAACTATTGTTGCTTTTTTTTGTATTCCCAGCACTTAGGACAGTACCTGATACTTAGTAAAAGCTTAAAAAAATTCTTTTTGATTGATCATTTTCTAACTTTATACTCTTGGACAAATAATTTAATTTCTATGAGCCTCTATTTCTTTCTCCATAAAATGGGAATATCTGTAATAAGCTGCATCATAATGATTATACAATTCATGTAAAAGATTTTGAAAATCTTAAAGTGCTCTATAAATATAAATTCACTATTTAAAAAATTTTATTGTCATATTGTCCAAGGTTATAAAATGAACAAATAGCAGAGATGAGCCCATATCTTCTGGTGGAGGTCTCCTAAACACAATCCAAGATTTTAATTATTTTTATATCATTTGAAATATGCCAAGACTTGATGTTTGGGGTATATTCTAAGTAATCAACAATTAGATGAATAAGCAGCATGGCCATGTGGATCCCACTATGGCATGTTTTCCAAGAGAAATCCTTCTTTGGTATTAGGCGGTATTGAAGAGAGAGTTGTGACCCAGGCAAAATGTTCAGTCCTAAGCTATTGGTGCCAGTAACACAACCTACATATTACCCAACTGTCAGTGATTCATATGCATTCTTGTGGGAAACCAGGCTTCTCTGAGAAGCCAAGGGAAGTATTGCCAAGTAGGGCTTGGTTACTAATACTTTCTCCTTGGGGTTGGAAAACCCTAGGCTTCATTCTTCTTTTTAAAAACACTTGGCCCCATCAAATATTCAACCCTGTAGGGTCATTCATGAAGATAGGTCAGTGGCTGAAATTGGGGAAATTGCCTCAGCCACCAAGTCCTTATTCAATTCAACACAAATCAACAAACATTTATTTAGTGCTTAAGTTGGATAAGGCCCTGTCTTTGGTCCTGGAGACTCAAAGCTCTTGGAGCAAATCCTCTGGTAGCTTACAGTCAAATGAAATAGATGAGACACACACATATAATTTATAATTAATCCAAAAAAGTTATGGAAAGACATAGGTTGAGATATATACAATGTTTGAAATATATACATTATTGTACTCATATATGTGTATATATACATGCATATATATCTTTATACGTACATCTATATCTTTATCTTTCAAACATTTATTGCTGTTCAGTTGAGTCTAACTGTGACCTCATTTGGGATTTTCTGGGCAAAGATACTGAAGTGGTTGGCCATTTCACTTTCCAGCTTTTTTTTGAATATGAGGAAACTGAGGCAAACATGGTTAAATGATTTGCCCACAATTATATAGATAGCAAGTGTCTGAGGCCAGATTTGAATGAAGGTTTTCTTGACTATAGGACAAGCATTCTAGCCACTGTGCCACCTAATTGCCCATAAAGTGCATTATTAATATATAAAGACAGAAAGGATGTAGACCTGCAGTGTAATGCTTGCAAGTAGTAACAGATGCATGGCCCAAATATGGCACTTGTAACCATGGAACATTAAAAGAACAAGAAAGATTCTAACATATTGGTTGGATATTTTTGGAAAAGATGAAGACAAGCACAAAATATGAGAAACCTTTCTCAGGTGTCAACAGTGACTTCTTATTAGCCCAAATCAGTAGTCTTTTTAATAAAAAAAATTTCTATCCACATGTGCAAAAATGTTTGTGGCAGCCCTTTTTGTAGTGGCAAGAAACTGGAAACTGAATGGATGCCCATCAATTGGAGAATGGCTAAATAAATTATGGTATTTGAATGTTATGGAATATTATTGTTCTGTAAGAAACAACCAACAAGATTATTTCAGAGAGGCCTGGAGAGAACTACATGAACTGATGCTAAGTGAAATGAGCAGAACCAGGAGATCATTATACACAGCAACAAGACTATATGATGATTAATTCTGATGGACATGGTTCTCTTCAACAATGAGGTGATTCAAACCAGTTTCTATTGTTCAGCAATGAAGATAGTCATATACATCCAGAGAGAGACCTGTGGGAACTGAGTGTGGACCGCAACATTTTAATGCTTTCTTTGAATATTTGCTTACATTTTGTTTTCCTTCTTAGGTTGTTTTTTTTCTTTTCTTTTTCTAGTTCTGATTTTTCTTGTGCAGTGAGATAACTGTATAGATATGTATACATATATTGGATTTGTCATATAATTTAACATATTTAACATGTATTAGACTACCTGTCATCTAGGGGTGGGGGTGGGGGGAAGGAGGGGAAAAATTTGGAACAAAAAATTTTTTTTGCAAAGGTCAATGTAGAAAAATCACTTATATGTTCTGTAAATAAAAAGCTTTAATTTAATTTAAAAAAAAAGAATTTAGGACAGGAAAAGCAGCCCACAGTGGAGACTAAAGGCATTTGGGAGAAATGTACTTGAGGACATTGGTATGATAATTTTGCTCCGATGTGTATCACAATTATTTACATTTTGGTTGAAGTGGCCAAAATCTGGATTTAATCATTTGCATCTCAGTAGATTGGTCTTGTTGGAAAAGATACAGGAATATCAAAGAGTGTACTTTGTATTGGCTCTATCAGCACTGGAATCATATATATATATTTGTCTCTTTGACCAATAAATTTGAAAATTTCATAAGGAAAAATTAAATTAAATTAAAAAAAATTCTACATAATTTGACTCTGCTGAATTCTGATCACCCAACCTCTTACCCCATCTTGCTTGCCTTGGATTTCATGATACCACTTCCTACCTGGCTTTAATCCTACTTATCTAACATTATTAATATTAATATTAACTTATTAGTTAAATATAAGCCTTTACTTACTTTTCCCATCCCTACAATAATGGGTAAATAGGTGATATATTATAGATAGATAGAGCAAGAATTTCTTTAAATATTACTGTTTGCTAGGCAGTGTGCAAAGTGCTATAGGTACAAGTATAAAGTCCTTGCCCTCATGGAGCATACATTCTAATGGAAGAAAACTATATAAAATGAATTTGTATTTGGAAAAGACTTTGGGGGTGATACATAGGACTATGTATTAGGGAGATTACAGGAAAGCCTGATGTGGGGTAGGTTAAGATAAAAACTTGTTTATTAGAACTTGAACTTCCAACGGTAAAATCCAGGTTTCTTTGAAAGTGGGGCTAGGATAGAAAACAGCAATAGATGAAGGATGAAAGATAAAGGAAACCTCATGTGGAAAAGGCCAAGAAGTGTGAATTTCTAGTTCCAACAAAGATAATGAGAAAATTCACCTATAAGAGCCAGCTTTCAAAGGGTAGACTCTAAAGTTCTGTTGAGAGTATGAATAAGGGTAAGGAAGGGGGGTGAGCAGGTGAAGGTAATGGCTGGAATAAAAGAAGCATATTGTGGAGATGACCTGGGATAGTTGTGTGCCAAGTTTCTGTCCTAGTACCTTCTTATCTGTTTTCTTTTGATGATTTCATTTGTTCCCATGTTTTCCATTTTTGCCTCAATCCAGTAAGTCAAATCCATACATCAAACCTAATACCCCCGTCTCCCTTCCTAGCTCTTGTCCTCTCATCTCTAAATGTCTATTAAATATCTTAATCTGGATGTTCCATCAAAATCAATATATTCAAAATAGAAGTTAATATCTCTTTGTCCAAAACCTTCCTGTCCTCCCAACTTCTTCATTTCTAATTGCTCCACTATGCTCCTAATTATTCCTACTTGAAGCCTTGAACTGTTTGAGAACTTTCTTGTCCTGTAATATTAGTCTTCTCTTCTCCAGCCTTTTTTTGTTTTAGAGACGAAGTATATATTCTTGGCTAAGATGATAGGAAAAGATAATGATGAATGTTGGAGAGGATGTGGGAAAATTGGGACACTAATACATTGTTGGTGGAGTTGTGAACTGATTTAACCATTCTGGAGAGCAATTTGGAACTATACCCAAAGAGTTATTAAATTGTGCATACCCTTTGATCCAGCAGTATTTCTCCTGGGCTTGTATTCCAAAGAGATCAAAAAGGAAGGGAAGAAATCCACATGTGCAAAAATGTTTGTGGCAGCCCTTTTTGTAGGCAAGAAACTATAAACTAAGTGGATTCCCATCAGTTGGAGAATGGCTGAATAAGTTATGGTATATGAATGTTATAAAATATTATTGTTCTATAAGAAATGATTAGCAGGATGATTTCAGAAAGGCCTGGAGAGACTTACATGAATTAATGCAAAGTGAAATGAGCAGCTCCAAGAGATTCAGCAACAAGAAGATTATATGATGATCAATTCTGATGTGCATAGCTCTTTTCAACAATGAGATGATTTAGGTCAGTTACAATGATCTTGTCATGACGAGGGCCATCTGCATCCAAAGAGAGGACTGTGAGAATTGAGTGTGAATCACAACATAGTATTTTCACTCTTTTTGTTGTTTGTTTGCCCCTTGTTTTCTTTTTCATTTTTTTCATTTTTGATTTGATTTTTCTTGTGCAGCATGATATTTGTGGAACTATATATATATATATATATATATATATGAGAATTGCATGTGTTTAATATATATTGGATTACTTGCCATCCAGGAAAGGAAGTGGGGGAAGGGAGGGAAAAATTTTAGAATACAAGATTTTGTAAGTATGAATGTTGAAATAAATTTTAAAAATAAAAAAGCTTTAATTAAAAAAAAAGAATACATCTTCCTGAGTTCAAATCCAGTCTCACACATTTATTGGCTGTGTGATCCTGTGCAAGCCACTTAATCCTGTTACCTCAGTTTCCTTATCTGTAAAATTAATTGGGGAAGGAAATGGTGAATCATTCCACATATTTGCCAAGCAAACCCAAATGGGATCATGAAAAGTATAAAACAATTGAACAATATTAACAGCACTAATAATTTTTTTAGAAAGGAAAAAAACATTCAAATAGATTGACAAAGTCTGGAAATATGTACATGTGTACTGCCTGTAAACCTCCTACCTTCAATGAAGGTTAAGTTGGAGATATCCTTTTCATTCAAGTCCCATTAGCTCTTTACAATTTTGTTTTATTTACTTTTAAGTTTTTGGTGTGTCACTGTTTTTTTTTCCAATTTACATCACTGAGTTAACTTTGTGTATGGTTTTCTTGGCTCTGCTTACTTCTCTCTGTATAAGTTCGTATAGATTTTTCCTATTTCTCTGTATGCATCCTACTCATGATTTCTTACAGCACAGTAACATTCCATTCCATTTATTTATTTAGCCACTCTTCAATTCATAAATATCCACTTTGTTTCCAATTCTTAGTGACCACAAAAAGTGATATTGTAAATAATTTGGACTATATGGGGACTTTTAATATTATTATTATCCATGACTTTCTTGGGGCATAAACCCAGTAATGGAGTCTCTGATTCAAAGAGCATGGACATTTTAGTCTTTATTACTTTGTTACAGCTCTAATAAAGTTTCAGTGGGTCTACCTTCCTATAATCTCTCCAACAATAACTTGACATTTTTTGGTCATTTTTTTTTGCCAACTTCCAGGGTGTGGGGTGAAACTTTAGGATTATTTTGATTTGCATTTCTCTTATTATTAGTGATCTGTAATTTTTTTGGGTTTTTTTGTTTTTGTTTTTGTTTTTGTTTTTTTTTGGTTGTTGCTGTTGTTTTTATGTGGCTGTGTCTAACTTTTAGAACTGATGTTCTAACTTCAGTCCTAACATCTATTCCTCTCCCCCAGAATTACATTTATATGAATGACTCCTTAAGAGTCTCTTCAGCTTCAGTGATCACTAAAAGTGAAACTCTATTGGTATCTGTCTTCAAGCTAATAGTGATTTATAGTGTTTAAACTGTGGAAGAATGATCAAGAGACCTTCACTACTCCCAGAAACCAACAAATAAGAGGCAACATTCCTATTCTGGAGGCAGCTAGTAACATAGTAGATAGAGCATTAGATGTAGGCTCATGAAGACCTGAGTTAAATTTCTAGTTCTGTGACCCTGGAAAAGTAACTTAACCTCTGTCTGCCTCAGTTTCCTCAGTAAAATGGAAACAATAATAGCAACTGCCTTGGAGGGCAGTTATGAAGATCAAATGAGATAATACTTGTAAAATGCTTAACTTGATGCCTGGCACATAGTGGGCACTATATATATATGTTTATTCCCTTTCCTTTCAAAAGACACAAAAAAGCCAATTTCTCACTAACTACACATCTGCAACCCAATAACATTTATTAAACAGCTATTACGTGCAAGACATTGTGCTGGGTTCTGAGGATAGAAAAACAAGTCTATGACTTTGTGAGTATACAGCATGCAACCAGAGAAGTAAATACAAAAAACTACAGAAGAGAGAGAATGTTAACAACTGGGGACATAAGTAAAGGCACTGTGTGACCCATGAACTGAGCCTTGAAGGCAACTAGAGATTCTAAGGGGTAGAAATAAGGTAAGAATACAATTCAAGCACAGGGGCAGCAAAGAGCAGAGATGGAAGATGGAAGACAACATGTTGAGGTCAGAAATAGTTACCTGGCCATTTGGGCTGGAATACAAATTTCATGAGAGAGAATTATTAAGAAATAAGTTTGAAAAGGTAGATGGGACCCAGATTATTTAGGGTTTTAACATACAAACGTAGGAATTGATATTTTAGAGTCAATAAGGAACCATAGTGTGTGTGTGTGTGTGTGTGTGTGTGTGTGTGTGTGTGTGTGTGTG
>JAJPUD010000502.1:154300-251157 GCA_023553655.1 Myrmecobius fasciatus
GTGTGTGTGTGTGTGTGTGTGTGTGTGTGTGTGTGTGTGTGTGTGTGTGTGTGTTACTAATAGGTGACCTGGTCAGAATTGTGTTTGGGGACTATTAATTTAGCAGCTATGTGAAAGCTAGGCTGGAAAGAAGAGAGACTGAAAGCAGGAAGAACAATTAGGAAAAGTCATTGCTATGGCACAGTAATGGAACAATGAGGATCTTAACCAGAAAAGTAGTCATGGGAGTGGAGAGAAAGGAATTAATTTGAGAGCAGTTACTGAGGTTATTTGTACTCTACCCACAAGATATACTAACTGATGGGATATTTGGGGGAATTGTCAGGGACTGGTCATGAAAGAGAGGGAATTGCCAATTATGACCAAGCTAATGAACTTGAATGACTGAAAGGATGATGGTGTCCTCATCTGATATAGAAAGAATTCTGAGCCATATATTAGATAAATTCTCTCAGAGAATTCAGAGAAAAGAGGATTAGACCATCGCCTCTAGGAAATATTCTCTATTTAATCCACAAAAATCTCTTCCTTAATTGAAATCTTTGTATGTTATCGTAGTCAAGTTATTTTTGGTCATGTTTAACTCTTTGTGATTCCATTTGAGGGTTTTATTGGTAAAGATGCTGAAGTGGTTTGAGTTCTACAACTCATTTTTTTACAGATGAGGAAACTGAGGCAAATAGGGCTAAAAGACTTGCCCAGGGTCACACAGCTGGTAAGTGCCTGAGGCCAAATTTGAATTTAGGAAGATGGATCTTCTTGACTCCAGACCTGGTATTCTATCTACTATGCTATTTAGCTGCCTCCTTTTGTAAATTACCATAGCCTTTATTAGACAGTCTAGCTCTTGCTAAGTGATACAGGATAAAGATGCTACATGTGGAACCAAGGGATCTGGATTCATATCATGACTCTGACACTTGTGACCGATGTGACCTAGGGCAACTTTGCCTGAGCTTAAGTTCTTCATCTATACGATGAGGTTGAACTAAATGACTAATATGAACCTTCAAGCTTTTGATCTTTCCTCCTATGACTATAATTATAGTTAATTGTGTCATAAGGGTCAGTCTTGTTTCCTCAACTAGAATATAAGATCCTAAAGGGATTGTGTCTTATATGGCTCATGAACTCCTAATTCACAGGTCTGAATACATGGTAAACGTCATTATAAAGAATCACAAAATTTCAGAGTTGAGAAGAGAAATCAAGAGATCTAGATTCCTGTCTGAGCTTTGCTGTTTTGTGGCTGTGCATCTTTAGAAATGTAATTTGGCATCTCTGAATCTTGTTCTTATCCTATATGATAATACTAATGTACTCCTAATATCAAAGAATTATTGTGAGGAAAGAGGTTTATAAACAAAATCTCTATATGAAATTTTCTTTGTTCACTAGTTACTACCAAGGTCAGTCTCTCATCCTCTCATTTAGATTACAGAAATAGCCTCCTAATGTGTCTTTCTGCTTCTTTTTAAAAATTTTTAAAAATTTTTTTATTTGCAAAACATATGTATGGGTAATTCTTCAACATTAACCCTTACAAAGCTTTCTGTTACAAATTTTACCCCCAGTCCCCACCCCTCCCCTAGATGGCAGGATATCTACTACATGTTAATTATGATAAAATACTTGACAAATTGAATATATGTATACATATTTCCACACTTATCATTGTTGTGCAAGAAAAATCGTTATCTACATGAAAGAAATATCAGATAAAGGAATCACAATGTAAGCAAACATCAATTGAGAGTATGAAAATGTTATGTTGTGGTCCACATTTCACATCCCTCTCTCTGGGTGTATATGGCTATCTTCAGTGAACAATTGGAAGTGGTTTGAAACATTTCATTGTCGAAGAGAGCCATGTCCATCAGAATTGATCATCATATAGTCTTGTTGTTGCCGTGTATAATCATCTCCTGGTTCTACTCATTTCACTCAGTATCAGTTCATGCAAGTCTCTCCAGGCCCCTCTGAAATCGTCCTGCTGGTCATTTCTTACAGAACAATAATATTCTATAACATTCATATACCATAATTTATTCAGCCATTCTCCAATTGATGGGCATCCATTCAGTTTCCAGTTTCTAGCCACTACAAAAAGGGCTGCCACAAACATTCTTGCACATTTGGGACCCTTTCCTTCCTTTATGATTTCTTTGGGATATAAGCCCAGTAGAAATGCTGCTGGGTCAAAGGGTATGCCCAGTTTGATAACTTTTTGAGCATAGTTCCAAATTGCTCTCCAGAATGGCTGGATCTGTTCACAGTTCCACCAACAATGCATCAGTGTCCCAGCCTTTCCACATCCCCTCCAGCATTCATCGTTATCTTTTCCTGTTATTTTAGCCAATCTGACAGGTGTGTAGTGGTACCTCAGAGTTGTCTTAATTTGCATTTCTCTGATCAATAGTGATTTGGAGCACCTTTTCATATGATTACAAATAGTTTTAATTTCATCCTCTGAAAAATGTCTATTCATATCCTTTGACCATTTATCAATTGGAGAATATCTTTCTACTTCTATCATCTAACTCCTCTATCCAGCACATCCTTCACAGAGTTACCAAATTAATAGTCCTTCAACAAAGTGTCCAGAGTACTCACCAACTCATAAAACTTTAGTAGTTGCCTAAAGCCTCTAAGGATAAAATAAAAACTTCTTATCCTGGCTCCAAACTAACTTACCTGATTTATTTTATAGGATCATAGATTTGTAACCAGAAAGAACATTAGAGATCTTGGCTAGGGATATGTTGGAGTCAACTAAAACTGTTAAATTGTTAAATTTTCAGTGAAAGCATTATCTTAGAGATTGACAAACGCTACAAATCAGGGCTTGTTTTTTAAAATTATGAGTATGTTGAATGTCTATATTTAAGAAAGTGGTAAGAAAATATTGATAATATAGATTAAATTGAAAAGTGTCTTTGGAGATCTGATTGTTGAATGTTTTGCTCTTGCCTCAAGATCTTACTTTACAAGTGAGGAAATAAAAGACCACAATAGAGACTAAGTGATTTGCATAGCATCACACAGGTAAAGTGAAATATTCACCTATGTCCTATGGCCTCCAGATAGAGATCTCTTTCTCTTTTCCTATATTGATTCCTAAAGTCTTCATGTACCCACATTCCAACCAAATTGGCCCTTAAATTGTTCATTAAACTCAACATTCTATTTTTTTTTCTCTTTAAGGCTGACTCTCATGCTTAGCCTCCATCCTCTCTGGTTTAGGATCTTCCTTCATTTTATAGATTAGGCAACAAAAGCAGAGATTAAGTGTCTTGCTCAGGGTCATATACTAGTAAGTGTTTAAAACTGGATTTGAATTCAGGACTTCCTGACTCCAGGCCTGAGATTTTATCTACTATGCCACTTAGCTGCCTCTTTTCACTCCTTTTAAAAAATTCTACATATGATATCTTTTCCAGTCCTAATACCTATCCTGACCCCTAATAAAATGTAAGTTGTAGCTTCACTGAAAACAGGAACTGTTTTTCAATTTTGTTTTATTTTATTTTTTTGTATTCCAATCACCTAGCACAGTACTAGGTGTATAATGAAAATGAACTCCCCCTCTTTCTCAAATTTTATTTAGCCCTATTTTCACTCATCTCACTCTCTCTCGTATCAAAATATGTTTTTGCTATTAGATTATAATTTCTCTGAGTCTGGGGGGGCCTGACTTTGATCCATAATTATTTTCTTAGCTCCAGCCCCAGGCCTTGCAGATAATAGATGTTTAATAAGTATTAGCTCAATTGGCTTAAATAGGAATGGCTTTGAGTCTACTCATTGTATCAACCACTTTCTCACCTGATAATGTCCCCCTGAAAATGTTGCCCTCAGAACCAAATACAAGTCTCCAGATATGCCCTGGCAGTCAGTTTATCCATCACTTCCCCTGTTTCAGTCATTATGTTTCTATTAAAGTAGCAAAGATTGAATTAGCTTTTTAGGCAGTTACATTGCACTGTTGGCTTGTATTAACCTTGGAAGTCAACCAAAAAACCCCAAAGTAATTTTCACACGAACTGTTGCCTTGCCATGTCTCCCCAAATAACCATTGATTGATTAATCACCCCAGGTAAATAGTACATTTTTGGAAGAAAAATGCATTGGTGGTCCAGAATAAAAAAGAAAAGAATGAAGCTGCTTAGATTTAATTTCATTTGGAGGAATACAAAGGAGAAAGGGGTTTGTGAATTCCCCCAAAAGATAATGGTACTCTGCCCCTAATTTATTCATTTGTACATAAGTTTGTTCATGCAACAAAAATTTAATTTTGAAGTATGTCATCACTGAGAAGAAGACAAATATTTTATATAGCATCTACTATGTCAGGTATTAGGCTAAACTTTTTTTTTACAAATATTACTTCATATAATCTTCCCAACAACTCTAAAAGATAAGTGCTATTATTATTCTAGATTTGGAATTAGCAAGATTTGATTCTGCTTCTGACACTTCCATGGGAAAGACCATTGGCTTCTCTGATTGTCAGTTTTCTTATATACAAAATGGGGATAATGTCAATGATGATGAGGAGGAGGAGAAGGAGGAGGCAGACAAAGGTTAAGTGACTTGCTAGGATTTTTCAGTTAGGAAGTGTATGAGGTCAGGTTTTTGAACTCAGGTCTTTCTAACTCAAGGCCCAATGTCCTTTCCACCAAGCCACTTAAGCTGTTTCTAGGCAGCTGCTATGAAAACCCTTTTTGCAATCAGCTCCATTGACGGTGTTAACAATAAGAAAAATGAAATTGTTAACACTTAGCATTCTAATTATTCTGGGTGAACTCTAAAATCTCTATGAGAATCTGTTGAAGGAACCAGGGATGCTTAGCCTGAAGAAGAAACTAAGGTGGGTAGGGAGAGGTAGAGATACATAATAGTGCTTTTCAAGCTAAAAGGCTGCTATAGAGAAAAGAGATTAAGTTTGTTTTGTTGGTCCCAGAGGTTACAATTAAGAGCAATGAGCAGAAGCCAGAAGTTCAATGCTAAGCAACAGTTCTTAATAATTGGGCCTGTTCTAATTTGGAGCTATGCTCAAAAAGTTATCAAACTGTGCATACCCTTTGACCCAGCAGCATTTCTATTGGGCTTATATCCCAAAGAAATCATAAAGGAAGGAAAAGGCCCCACATGTGCAAGAATGTTTGTGGCAGCCCTTTTTGTAGTGGCTAGAAACTGGAAATTGAATAGATGCCCTTCAATTGGAGAATGGCTGAATAAATTATGGTATATGAATGTTATGGAATATTATTGTTCTGTAAGAAATGACCAGCAAGATGATTTCAGAGAGGCCTGGAGAGACTTACATGAACTGATGCTGAGTGAAATGAGCAGAACCAGGAGATCATTATACACGGCAACAACAGTACTATATGACGATCAATTCTGATGGACATGGTTCTCTTCAACAATGAAATGTTTCAAACCACCTCCAATTGTTCACTGAAGAAAGCCATATACACCCAGAGAGAGGGATGCGAAATGTGGACCACAACATAACATTCTCATACTCCTTGATTGATGTTTGCTTACATTGTATTTCCTTTATCTGATATATCGTTTGTGTAGACAAGATTTTTTTTGCACAACAATGACAAGTTTGGAAATATGTATACATATATTCGATTTGACAATATTTTAACATAATTAACATGTAGTGGATATCCTGCCATCTAGGGGAGGGGTGGGGAGTTGGGGGAAAAATTTGTAACGGAAAGCTATGTAAGGGTTATTGTTGAAGAATTACCCACACATATGTTATGCAAATAAAATAAAAATTTAAAATAATAAAAAAAATTATCAGAATAATTGGGCCTGTTCTGCAGTAGAATGACCTGTCTTGAGAGGTTTGGGGTTCCCCTTTAGTATGAGTTTTGAAGCATAAGTTGAATGGTCACTTTGGGGTTCTTTAGAATCCTTGCTGTGAAAATTCTTATTTAGAAGCAGACTCAGCTAGATGACTTCTGATTTCCTTTCCAACTCTGATATTCTATGGAATTTTTCCAGCTCTGAGACTCTGGGATTCTATTTACTGAATGCCTACTATTTAATTCAATTTAACAACCCCCATTAAACACTTTTTATCTGCAATGCTCTGTACTTGGCACTGAGGGCACAATAATAAACCCAGACCTATGATTCTGGGAACTTGTTCTCTAATAGAGAAAATATGCAAATAACATGATGGAAGTAAGAGTAAAATAAGTAAGGAGAAAAAGTCAGGCAATGAGCTGTGAGGAATCAGAGGAGAGAGGTAGAGAAAGATCATTTTTTCTCTAATTCTTTTGTCTGATATTTAAATCCTTCAAGACCTAGGTCCGACCTACCATTCAAGGCTTATCACATATAACTCCCCTTCATGGATTTTACATTTCAATCCAAAGACATCCTTTCCTCTCATTCCTTCTTCATTCCTCTCATACAATATTGTCCAATAGTGCAGTCAGGGGAGAATTCATGAAGAGGGTAGAATTTGAACTGGGTCTTGAAGGATAAATGGAATTTTCTTAGATAGCTGGAGATGGAAGAAAAGAAAACATTCTAAGATCAAAAGACAAGGAGACTAGAAGCTTGAGGAGGACATCATCATTGTGATCATCATCATCATCATCACTGACATTATCCCCATTTTGCATATAAGAAAACTGAGGATCAGAGAGGCCAATAGTCTTCCCCATGGTAATGCAGTCGTATCAGAAGCAGAGTCAAGTCTTGCTAACTCCAAGTCCAGAATTCTATTTTCTATAACAATTTATCTTAAAGACTACATTTCTCTATGTGAAAGTAGAAATTCTGACAAATTTGGAGGCAAGTCTATTTTAAGCAGAGACATTTCCATGACCTTTTCTATTAACAATAATGATGGTGATAATGATGGCTGACATTTCTATAATTCTTTTCCATTTTAAAAATACTTCATAGTTTTTATATCATTGAATAATCACAAAAATACTTTGAGATGTGTATTACACTACTCCCATAGTGGAAGGGGGTAGGCAGAATGATACAGTAAAAATTACAATGGGATGAGAACCAAAGGACTTGAGTTTAAATCTCATCACTGTTATTTACTACCTGCATAATGTTGGGCAAGTCATTTAAATAAAACTAAGTCTTTGTTTACTCGTTTGCAAAAATAATTAAAGTTAGATTAGAATTTCTCTAGGATCCCTTCTTATTCTAAATCTATGATTCTTTAACCTCATTTTGAATATGAGAAAAGAGGCGCAAAATAATCAATTCATTCATGGTCAATAGATACATAATTAAAAAAAAAAACAGGATCCAAATTTAGTAGTTTCTTCCAGTCCATGGTTGTCTACTAAATTTTAAAATATGTATATAAAATAGGAATCCTTTTAGGGGAATGTACTACAGCACAGAAATCTGACTCATTTCTTGCTGTGGCACAGGGCGGTCCTCCTGAATTGGTCATCTCTGCTTTCTGCATGGACGCAAAAAGGGAAGGCCCCATCTCTTGCCACCAGGCAGCCACAGATACCTCATCCAGACCTAATCCTTGGGCCAGGCTTAGACTAGGTCAGTGCCAATAATTTTCCTCCCCATCCCACCTACCCCCAACCATTCTAATTCTTAACTTTCTCTTTCAGCAAGAAAACATACCAGGCAAAATTATTCCCATACCCCTTTGAACATACCAGGTTTCATGCTTTTAAAAAAATTAAATAAAAAGCAAGCAAGAAAGCAAAGCATTTGTCATTTATAAACACTAAGCTCTAAATTGCCTGAGATCACTTACTTTCGTGAGCAAAACATTCAGCTACCCGGCTGGCGAAACCCCACCAGAGGATTCATTTGATCCATCAGGCTCCAAAAAAATGTTTGTTTTTCATCATCATGGCCGAGACCAATTATTGGTAACCCAATCCCCAGCACAGGAAATTTGACTTTGTAATGACATAGTCACGGAGACACTTTGGGGCAGTGAGGGTGGCCACAGACACATTGAAGGTGACTCAGAGAGCTGGACTAGAAGGTGACATCATCTGAGTTTTTGTCAGAGACTTGTGAAGTCATGGAAGGCTCCCTCCCTCTTTTACAGGCTTGAGCTCTCACTCATTCACTCACTGAGGGATCCTGTTGTTTCTATTTCCATTAATGACAACAGATATAGAGTGAAGGGAATGGGGAAAGATTAAACTGATAATGGCAACACTATAAAAAGAGCTTCCTTGTCTATTAATATGAGAATATTTTGTTAAGGAGGCCTTAAAAAATAGGACTACTGAAAAAATTTTACCAGCACCTCTCTGGCACTCAGATGGGAGCAGGAAGCTGAGGAAATACCAGCAGGGTTTCAAGTCTTTTTCTGAAAAAAAAAAAAAAAAAAAAAAAGTCTGTTCTCCTGAAACTCTTTAAAAGGAAATGGCTTTGGGTCTAAGCATAGGAATATGCAGCCCAGAGCCTTTGGGCCTAATCCCACACTCTATCTAGAAATCTACTTTACCCACTGAATGAGCTGAACCAGATTCTTCCCAAGTTCCTTTGTATCTCTTAAGTTTTATGATTCTGTTATTCTCTATGCAACAACAGATCTTAACCTGTGTGTGTGAGAGAGAGAGAGTGTGTGATGAGTCCCATTGGCAGGCTGGTGAAATCTATTTTTCATTATGTAAAATACATAGGATTACAAAAGTAACTAATTCTACTGAAATATAATTATTGGAATGTATTTTTAAAATTCTTTCAACTACTCCTAGGTTAAGAACCCCTGTTTCTGTATTTTTTGCCTCAGCTTTCTAAGCCTTGAAATAAAAAGGAAGTAGGGAGCATGTACTGCGCAGGAGTGGGACTAGAATGTGTCATCAGTAAAGAAGGAAGGCAGTGGAAAGATCCTTGGTTTAGAGACTAAGGAGCTGGATTCAGATCCTATTTCTGCTACTTACCACCTGTGAAGCATATCATTTCATTTCCCTGGGTCTCAGTTTTCTCATCTATAAAATGGGAAGTGATATACAAGATGACCTCTTATTCCCCTTCTAATTCTGGAACTATGATTCCCATGATAATCCTTTAGTTACTAAAAGGCAGCTTGGAATGGAGAATTCCAGGACTGGACTTCAGCAAACCTTCGAAGTCTGCTACTATTGCCCTCATTATCTTTCAAGGTTCTCCCACCACAGGAATTCATTCATTCATTCAATACACATTTATTAAATGCCTACTGTATGCCCAGTCTTGTGTTAAACACTGGGGGTAAAAAATGGTAAATGATAGTGCACCCCCTCAAGAGTGTGACAAAGAGGTAGTATGAAAGCTATGATTTTCCTCAGTGAAAGGGGAGAAAGGGAAAAGGGTTGTGTTAGAATCATAGGAGTTAGGATTGTAAGAGACTTTAAGAGGCAAAGACGAGAAAGTAGAAGGAATAGAAGACATTACAGAGGATACCCTCCCCATAAACTTTTTTTATTATTTTTTTATTATTATTAATTTTATTTGCATAACATATGTGTGGGTAATTCTTCAACAATAACCCTTACATAGCTTTCCATTACAAATTTTCCCCCCAACTCCCCACCCCTCCCCTAGATGACAGGATATCCACTACATGTTAATTATGTTAAAATATTGGCAAATCGAATATATGTATACATATTTCCAAACTTATCATTGTTGTGCAAGAAAAATCTTATCTACATAAACGATACATCAGAAAAAGGAAACACAATGTAAGCAAACATCAATCAAGGAGTATGAGAATGTTGTGTTGTGGTCCACATTTCACATCCCTCTCTCTGGGTGTATATGGCTTTCTTCAGTGAACAATTGGAGGTGGTTTGAAACATTTCATTGTTGAAGAGAGCCATGTCCATCAGAATTGATCGTCATATAGTACTGTTGTTGCCGTGTATAATGATCTCCTGGTTCTGCTCATTTCACTCATCATCAGTTCATGTAAGTCTCTCCAGGCCTCTCTGAAATCATCTTGCTGGTCATTTCTTACAGAACAATAGTATTCCATAATATTCATATACCATAATTTATTCAGCCATTCTCCAATTGAAGGGCATCTATTCAATTTCCAGTTTCTAGCCACTACAAAAAGGGCTGCCACAAACATTCTTGCACATGTGGGGCCTTTTCCTTCCTTTATGATTTCTTTCGGAGGGAGCCTTCCATGACTTCACAAGTCTCTGACAAAAACTCAGATGATGTCACCTTCTAGTCCAGCTCTCTGAGTCACCTTCGATGTGTCTGTGGCCACCCTCACTGCCCCAAAGTGTCTCCGTGACTATGTCATTACAAAGTCAAGTTTCCTGTGCTGGGGATTGGGTTACCAATAATTGGTCTCGGCCATGATGATGAAAAACAAACAAACCCAATAGAAATGCTGCTGGGTCAAAGGATATGCACAGTTTGATAACTTTTTGAGCATAGCTCCAAATTGTTCTCCAGAATGGCTGTATCCGTTCACAGCTCCACCAACAATGCATCAGTGTCCCAGCCCTCCCACAACCCCTCCAACATTCATCATTAACTTTTCCTGTCATTTTAGCCAATCTGACAGGTGTGAAGTGGTATCTCAGGGTTGTCTTGATTTGCATTTCTCTGATCAATAGTGATTTGGAGCACCTTTTCATATGACTATAAATAGTTTTAATTTCATCCTCTGAAAATTGTCTGTTCATATCCTTTGACCATTTATTGATTGGAGAATGGCTTGAATTTTTATAAATATGAGACAATTCTCTATATATTTTAGAGATGAGACCTTTATCAGAACCCTTAAATGTAAAGATGATTTCCCAATTTATTGCTTCCCTCCTAATCTTGTCTGCATTGATTTTGTTTGTACAAAAACTTTTTAACTTAATATAGTCAAAGTTATCTATCTGGTTTTCAATTAAGAGTTCCAGTTCTTCTTTGGACATAAATTTATTCCATCTCCATAGGTCTGAGAGGTAAACTATATTATATTCCTCTAATTTACTTATAGTATCACTCTTTATATCCAGATCATGAACCAATTTAGATCTTATCTTGGTATGTGGTGTTAGATGTGGGTCAAGCCCTAATTTCTTCCACACTAGTTTCCAGTTTTCCCAGCAGTTTTTGTCAAATAGTGAATACTTATCCCAAAAGCTGGGGTCTTTGGGTTTATCAAAAACCAAATTGCTATAGTTATTGCCTAGTTTGTCTTGTGATTCTATCCTATTCCACTGATCGACTACTCTATTTCTTAGCCAGTACCAAATGGTTTTGATGACCGCTGCTTTATAATATAGTTTTAGATCTGGTACAGCAAGTCCACCATCGTCAGCCTTTTTTTTCATTAATCCCCTTGAAATTCTTGACTTTTTGTTTTTCCAAATGAACTTTGCTACTATTTTTTCTAAATCTGTAAGATAATTTCTTGCCTCCCCATAAACTTTTAAGCAGATATAGAAAATGCACTAGACTGCAGTAGCTAAATGGTACAGTGGATAGAGCACTGGCCTTGGCATTAAGAAGATCTGAGTTACAGACATTAGCTGAGCCTGGAGTTAAGAAGACCCAAGTTCAAATCCAGCCTCAGATATTTAATAGTTGTATGACTCTGAAAAGTCACTTAACCTTGTTTCCTCAACTGTAAAATGAGTTGGAGAAGTAAATGACAAATTACTCCAGTATCTTTGCCAAGAGAACCTTAAATGAGGTCACAAAGAGTCAGGCACGACTGAAAAATGACTGAACAACAAACATGATCATAAGACTTAAGCCTAGAAGGTCATCTGGCCCAACATTCTCACTTGGATAAAATACTCACATTTTTATGGATGGACAAACTGAAGGTCACTTTTTAGTAGAGTTTCTTAATATAATAATTCAAACCAAAAGAATGAGCTTCTTATTTTATTAATTAATTTTAAAAACACATTGCTTTATGAATCACATTGGGAGAGAAAAATCAGAACAAAAGGGAAAAATCACAGAAGAGGAAAAAAAAAACAGTAAAAAGAAGTGAACATAGCATGTGTTGATTTACATTCAATCTTCTTAATTCTTTTTCTGGAAACAGATGGCATTTTCTATCCAAGGTCTATTGGGATTGCCTTGGCTCACTGAACCACTAAGAAAAGCTAAGTCTTTCATAGTTGATCACCTCACATTCTTGCTGTTATTGTATACAATGTATACATTGTTCTGTTTGTTTTGTTCAGCATCAGTTCATGTAAATCTTTCCAGGCTTTTTTAAAACCAGCTTGTTCATAATTTTTATAGAATAATAATATTCCATTACCTTCATATACCACAACTTGCTCAGCCTTTCCCCAATTGATGGGCATCTACTCATTTTCCAATTCTTTGCTGCCATACAAAGAGCTGCTACAACTTTTTGCACATGTGGGTCCTTTTGCCTCCTTTATGATTTCCTTGGGATATAGACCCAGTAATGGCACTACATACACACACACACCCATATATATATATATATGTATATATATATATACATATATATATATACATATATATATATATATGGGTGTGTGTGTGTATATATGAGGAAATACAAATATAAACAATATATTGTAAACAAAAATAAAAATAATACAAATTTCAGAGGGTAGGAATTTAATAATTGGGAGAAATTGGGAGAAATCAGAAAAAGTTTCTCATAGGAAGTTACTCAAGTTGAACCTAAAAGAGAACTAAGGATTCCAAGATGCAGAGATGAGGCAGGAAAACCTTGCAAGTAGGGATATGTTAGCAATGATTTAACAATTGCATCTCCAAGGGAAAACAATGTATATAAGTTTAATTTTCATTATTGACATTTTTCCAATACTTTCTTGCCTAGACAACTAACAACAATAAAGCAATTCCTGATTTATAACATTTGCTCATTTCTGAGGTGTAGATACTCACATGGAAAATTTAATAATCAGCTCTCCCTAAAGGTCTGAACTGATTTGATCACATCCTCCTTAGTCTAGGCATGGAAAGGGCTAAAGATGGAAGATTGAAAGTCATATATGTGGAATACCAAGATGACTACTGTGGCAGAAACTTACAGTGTGTGATGAAAAGTGATGTGAAATAAGTCTAGATGAAGATATATTGGAAATAAAATGTGAAGAGTTTTAGATGGAAAACAGAGGAGATTGTATTTTACCTTAAAAGCATTGTTATTATTCAGTCATTGCAGTCATGTCCAACTCTTCATGACAGAGCAGACACTCAATTAATATATGTTTAATTAATGAAATAATTCAATTCACACAACATATATTTTTATTTTTAAGGTTATATCTGTACATTCATTTTTACTTATTTTCAAATAGGTTGTGAGAGAAGAATCAGAACAAAAGTGAAAAAGCATAAGAAAGAAAAAAAGGTGAAAATAGTATACTCTGATCTACTTTCATTCTTTATAGGTATCTTTCTGGACACAGATGGCATTTTCCATCCAAAGTTTATTGGAATTGCCTTGGATCACTGAATTGTTGAGAAGAACCAACTATATGCAAGCAGCTTTTATTAAATTCCTATCACGTATCTGGTGTTATGCAAGGTACTAACAATAGAAAGACAAAAATGCAATTCTTGGCAAAGATACTGAAGTGGTTTGCTATTTCCTTCTCCAACTCACTTTGCAGATGAGGAAACTGAGGCAAACATGGGGTAAATGATTTCACCAGGGTACAACATGTCTGAGTCTGGGTTTGAATGCAGATCTTCTTGTCTCCAGGCTTGGGTTTCTATCCACTGTGCTACTTAGCTGTCCCTTAAAGGCATAGGGAACCACTGAAGTTTCTTTTGTCTTTTTATTTTTATTAAAAGCTTTTTATTTACAAAACCTATGAGTGATTTTTCTACATTGACCTTTGCAAAAACCTTTTTTCCCCAACCTTTTCCCTTCCTGCCCCCCAGCCCCCACTTCTAGATGACAGGTAATCTAATACATGCTAAATATGATAAATTATATGACAAATCCAATATATGTATACTTATCTATACAGTTATCTTACTGCACAAGAAACATCAGATCTAGAAAGAGAGAAGAAAAAAAAACAACTTAAGAAGGAAAACAAAATGCATGGAAATATTCACAGAAAGAGTTAAAATGCTGTGTTGTGGTTCACACTCAGTTCCCACAGGCCTCTCTCTGGATGTATATGACTATCTTCATTGCTGAACAACTGGTTTGAATCATATCATTGTTGAAGAGAACCATGTCCATCAAAATTGATCATCGTGTAGTCTGTGTATAATGTTCTGCTGGTTCTGCTGATTTCACTCAGCATCAGTTCATGCAAGTCTCTCCAGGCCTCTCTAAAATCATCCTGCTGGTTGTTTCTTACAGAACAATAATATTCCATAGCATTCATATACCATAATTTATTCATCCATTCTCCAATTGATGGGCATCCTTTCAATTTCCAGTTTCTTGCCACTACAAAAAGGGCTGTCACAAACATTTTTGCACATGTGGGTCCCTTTCCCTCCTTTAAAATCTCTTTGGGATATAGGCCTAGTAGAAACATTGCTGGGTCAAATAGTACACACAGTTTGATAACTTTTTGAGCATAGTTCCAAATTGCTCTCCAGAATGGTTGGATCCATTCACAGTTCCACCAACAATGTATCAGTGTCCCATTTTTCCCACATCCCCTCCAACAGTTATCATTATCATTTCCTGTCATTTTACCCAAATCTGACAGGTGTGTAGTGGTATCTCAGAGTTGTCTTAATTTGCATTTCTCTGATCAATAGTGATTTGGAGCACCTTTTCATGTGACTAGAAATAGTTTCAATTTCTTTGTCTGAAAATTGTCTGTTCATATCTTTTAACCATTTATCAATTGGAGAATGACTTGAATTCTTATATATTTGAGTCAATTCTCTATATATTTTAGAAATAAGGCCTTTATCAGAACCTTTGAATGTAAAAATATTTTCCCAGTTTACTGCTACCCTTCTAATCTTGTCTGCATTCATTTTGTTTGTACAAAAACTTTTTAACTTGATATAGTCGAACTTACCTATTTTGTGATTAATGATGACCTCTAGTTCTTCTTTGGTCACAAATTCCTTCCTCCTCCACAGGTCTGAGAGGTAAACCATCCTACATTGTTCTAATTTGTTTATAATATCATTCTTTATGCCTAGATCATGAATCCATTTTGATCTTATCTTGATATATGGTGTTAGGTATGGGTCAATGTCTAATTTCTTCCATACTAGTTTCCAATTATCCCAGCAGTTTTTGTCAAATAGTGAGTTTTTATCCCCAAAACTGGGGTCTTTGGGCTTATCAAACACTAGATTACTATTGTCATTGAATATTTTGTCCTGTGAACCTAACCTATTCCACTGATCCACAATTCTATTTCTTAGCCAGTACCAAATGGTTTTGGTGACCATTGCTTTATAATATAGTTTTAGATCTGGTACAGCTAGGCCACCCTCATTTGCATTTTTTTTCATTAATTCCCTTGAAATTCTTGACCTTTTGTTTTTTCAGATGAATTTTGTTGTTATTTTTTCTAGGTCAGTTAAATAATTTCTTGGGATTTTGATTGGTATAGCACTAAATAGATTAGTTTAGGTAGTATTGCCATCTTTATTATATTTGCTCGACCTATCCAAAAGCACTTGATGTTTTTCCAATTGTTTAGATCTGACTTTATTTGTGTGGAGAGTGTTTTGTAGTTTTGCTCATATAGATCCTGACTTTCCCTTGGCAGATATATTCCCAAATATTTTATACTATCGATAGTTATTTTTAATGGAATTTCTCTTTGTATCTCTTGTGGTTGCATTTTGTTGGTGATGTATAAAAATGCTGATGATTTATGTGGATTTATTCTGTATCCTGCAACTTTGCTAAAGTTGTGGATTAATTCTAATAGTTTTTTTAGTTGATTCTCTAGGGTTCTCTAAGTAGACCATCATATCATCTGCAAAGAGTGATAATTTGGTTTCCTCATGACCTACTCTAATTCCTTTAATCTCTTTTTCTTGTCTTATTGCCAAAGCTAGCATTTCTAATACAATATTTAATAGTAATGGTGATAGTGGGCAACCTTGTTTCACCCCTGATCTTATTGGGAATGGTTCCAGTTTATTACCATTACATATGATGCTAGCTGATGGTTTTAAATAGATGCTACTGACTATTTTAAGGAAAAGTCCATTAATTCCTATATTCTCTAGTGTTTTTAATAGGAATGGATGTTGGATTTTATCAAATACTTTTCCTGCATTTATTGAGATTATCATATGTTTTTTGTTAATTTGGTTATTGATATAGTCAATTATGTTAATAGTTTTCCTAATATTGAACCATCCCTGCATTCCTGGTATAAATTCTGCTTGGTCATGGTGTATTATTCTGGGAATGATTTTCTGTAATCTCTTTGCTAATATTTTATTTAAGATTTTTGCATCAATATTCATTAGGGAGATTGGTCTACAATTTTCTTTCTCTGTTTTTGTTTTACCTGGTTTAGGTATCAGTACCATGTCTGTATCATAAAAGGAGTTTGGTAGTAGTCCTTCATTCCCTATTTTTTTGAATAGTTTATATAATATTGGAGTTAATTGTTCTTTAAATGTTTGGTAGAATTCACATGTAAATCCATCTGGTCCTGGGGATTTTTTTCTTGGGGAGTTGATTAATGACTTGTTCTATTTCTTTTTCTAAAATGGGACTATTTAAGTAATTTATTTCCTCTTCTGTTAACCTGGGCAATCTATATTTTTGCAATATTCCTCCATTTCACTTAGGTTATCAAATTTGTTGGCATAAAGTTGGGCAAAGTAACTCCTGATTATTGCTTTAATTTCCTCTTCATTGGTGGAAAGTTCTCCCTTTTCATTTTTGAGACTAACAATTTGATTTTCCTCTTTCCTTTTTCTAAACAAATTAACTAGAGGTTTATCTATTTTATTGGTTTTTTCATAAAACCAACTTTTGGTTTTATTTATTAATTCAATAGTTTTTTTACTTTCAATTTTATTAATCTCTCCTTTTATTTTTAGGATTTCAAGTTTGGTATTTGATTGGGGGTTTTTAATTTGTTCTTTCTCTAGCTTTTTTAGTTGCAAGCCCAATTCACTGATTTTCTCTTTCTCTATTTTATGCAAATAAGCATCTAGAGATATACAATTTCCCCTTGTTACCGCTTTGGCTGTATCCCACAAATTTTGGTATGTTGTCTCATTATTGTCATTCTCTTGGATGAAATTAGTAATTGTGTCTGTAATTTGCTGTTTCACCCATTCATTCTTTAGGATGAAATTATTTAGTTTCCAATTGGTTTTTGGTCTATTTTCTCCTGGCCTTATATTGCATGTGATTTTTATTCCGTCATGATCTGAAAAAAATACATTCATTATTTCTGCCTTCCTGCATTTGATTTTGAGGTTTTTGTGTCCTAACACATGGTCAATTTTTGTATAAGTTCTATGGACAGCTGAGAAAAAAGTAAACTCCTTTCTGTCTCCATTTAATTTCCTCCAAAGATCTATCACACCTAACTTTTCTAACATTTTGTTTATCTCCTTAACTTCTTTCTTATTTATTTTGTGGTTTGATTTATCTAGTTCTGAGAGAGGGAAGTTGAGATCCCCCACTATTATAGTTTTGCTGTCTATTTCTTCTTGCATCTCTCTGAACTTTTCCTCTTGGAATTTCCATGCTATACCACTTGATGCATATATGTTTAGTATTGATATTGCTTCATCATCTATGGTACCCTTTAGGAAGATATAATTTCCTTCTTGTTCTCTTTTAATTAAGTCTATCTTTGCTTTTACTTGGTCTGAGATCAGGATTGCTACCCCTGCTTTTTTTTGTTCACCTGAAGCATAATAGATTCTGCTCCAGCCTTTTACCTTCACCTTGTATGTATCTCTATGTTTTAGATGTGTTTCTTGTATACAACCTATTGGATTCTGGTTTTTAATCCAGTCTGCTATCTGCTTCTGCTTTATGGGAGAGTTCATTCCATTTACATTCACAGTTAAAATAACTAATTCTGTATTTCCTGCCATCTTATTTACCCTAGCTTATGCTTTTCTCTTTCTTATCCCCTTTCCCTCCTCCCTACTATTTTGCTTTTGATAACCACTTCCCTCAAACAATCCTTCACCTTTAGAGCCCCACTCACCCCTTTTTCCCCCTTTCCCTCCTGTTTCCTTCTAAGTACGTCTATTATTCCCTCAGAGCCAAATCTGATGAGATGGACATTAACCCAATTCTCATTCCCCTCCCTTTTTTCCCCTCAGGCATTATAGATTTTCTTTGCCTCTACATGTGATGTAATTTCCCTTATTTTACCTCCTTTTCCTCTTCTTCCAGGGTTATCCCTTTTCTACCTCTAATTTCTTTTTCAGTTTATCATATTATAATAATCATAAAATCATGATAATCATATCATAATAATCATAAAATCACAATAATCATATCATAATAACCATAATGTAATAATAGATTCATAAAATCAACCTTCATTCTATAAGTATCTATAACATAAATATAGTTCTCAAGAGTTTTTTTTTTCTTGTTACCTTTTTATGTTTCTCTTGTGTTCTGTGTTTGTAGATCAAATTTTTTGTTCAGTTCTGGTCTTTTCAGTAGAAATAGGTGAAATTCTCCTATATCATTGAATGACCATCTTCTTCCCTGGAAGATAATGCTCATTCTAGCTGGGTAACTTATTCTTAGCTGTAATCCAAGTTCCTTTGCCTTTCGGAATATCTGATTCCAGGCCCTTCGATCCTTCAAAGTAGAAGCTGCTAGGTCCTGTGTGATCCTAATTGTGGCTCCTCGATATTTAAATTGTTTCTGTCTGGCACCACTGAAGTTTCTTGAGGAGGAGAGTAGCATGTCAGACCTGTGCCTTAGGAATATCAGTTTCACAGCTGTGAATACAGGATGGATGAATTAAAGTGGGGAGAGATTGGAGTTAGGGAGAAATTCATCAAATCTGAAAGGAGTCATGAAATTATAGCATTTTCCAGCTAGAAGGAAACTTATAAATTATTTAAGCCCAGTGCCATAATTTATATATGAAAGATGCTCATAGGAAAACAGCAAGAGACCACAATACATCACTAAGCAAAAGCATGGTTCCAACACGAAGGGAGCTAAGATTTCATGGAAAGAACACAGTAGAATCATAAGATCTGCATTTGAATCCTGGCTTGGCTATTTATTCACTTATTACTGGTGCGACTTTGAGGAAGCCACCACCTCATTCTGGACTTCAGTTTTCTCATCTGTGAAATGAAGAGATTGATTAAAGGATCTCTAATATCTTTTCCATCTTTGGTTTTTCCTAATAATAAGGAGAATTGTTCCCCGTGGAACCATTATTTTTTCCATCTTTTATCAGATGTCACAGTGACAAGACTACTTAGTCCTTATATTCTTTCCTTTCCTTTCCCTCCATCATCTTCTCTTTCTAGTTAAGCAACAAGGCCCCCTGTCCGCAAAACCAAGTTTGGCTGCTCACTCACATGGAAAAGATTGTCCCCCCCTTCCTCCATTACCTTCGCAATCCACTCCCCACAACCCACATCAACCATATTGCAGAAGGCCACAGCTGGTTTAAATCCCTTAGGGCTCTTCCCATCTAGTCTGACCAGGGCTCATTGAGGGCCAGTGTTAGAAGGCTTCCCTTCAAAGCCTGACGTGATTGAAAGGAGCTGGCACTAATGAGGACAGATGGGTGGCCTGATCCTTGGGGAGGCCCTCCCAAGAGGCAGTTCTGCAAAAGGTGCATTCAGATGTCAATAGGATATTTGAACTTCCTTGACTCTGAGTCCTTCAAAAGGTTTAAATTCTCCATTATCTGCACTGGCATCCAAGCCAGCCTGCATGCTTGCCATGTGCTAGGATTTTTGATTCTAACATGCTTCAAGAACATACTATCCAACCACATGTGATTAACCATTCTTGAACTGGATCTCCCTAACCAATGAGATGATGTATGGACCAGATTTTATTTGTTCCTAATGGAGAGGGAAAGGAATCTGTTCTCTCTACCTTTAAAAGCTCATCTCTTAATTTCCTCCAGATTCTCAATGCTCCAACAAACTGGACATCTCTCCCTCTCCTGAAAGCATCATGGACTCTGCCTTCTGTGCTTTTTGACCCATTTGTTCCTTATATCCAGAATGCTTTCCTTTAAACTCTTCTCCTGCTGAATTCCTATCCATCCTTTGAAGCCCATGTCAAAATCCACCTTCTAGAATTATAACTAGAGCTGGAAAGAAGCTCAAAGAATAAATAATCCAATCCTTTCATTTTACAGATGAGGAATTAAGACCCAGAAAAGTTAAGTTATTTGTCCAAAGTCACAGAGAAAAGTAACAGAGTTGGGATTTGAACCTAGAACTTCTGAATCTAGCATATTTTCCATTCTATTATGGAGCATTCCCTGATCTTAAGTTGCTACTGACTTTCCCTTTTGAAACTCACTTTGTACTTTATTTTGTAATTTTCACCACTTGCCACGTATGAGTCCATCTTTATTTCCTTTTCTAGAGAGTAATTTGTAGTAGTGAAGAACTGAAAATAATTGTACTTCAACAGAGGCATGATGGAACAATTTGGCACATATAAATGTAAGAGCATTATTGACAGATTGTTAGGGCAAAATAAACCACCTCCTTAAATGTTGTGAGTGACTTGTGGGTGTCTCATTGCATCCCAACATCAAATCTGAGCTATGAGGGCATTAGGAACTATACCTATCACACATCCTGGGAAGAGAGTTTTTATGCCTCACATTGATGAGCGCAGCCATGTGGCACCATGGACAAAGCACAAAGCTGCAATCAGGAGGACCTGAGTTCAAATATTGATGAAGGGATGAAATGAGGCACTCAAGTTACAGAACATTTAACAAAGAAGGAAATTTACTTTGCACTAACACAACAAGAATGTGCAACAACGATCTTATTTGCACTTTGTTTCTCTGGATATGGTCACTCCCTTGTCTTCATCTTGAAATATGCTTGGTCAGTCATATGGGTAGCCACTCATATGTTTCAGGAATACAAGTGTGAGAAGCATTGATTCTCCAGGCTGGGACTAAGCCAGGTAGCCTTATGAGGGAAGGTGGGGCCAATCAGATTGTACTGGGGAGGGGAGAATGGAGGAAGCTGTGTCCAGGAAGTCAAGGAAACTGCATCAGGAAGCTGTTAGTTGTATTGCATGATCAATGTATTAATTTGTTTAACTTAGTTATTTTTTAATATTTCAATTTAATATTTAATATTAAATAATTTTGTTTGGAAGAAGATAGAAAATTACAGAGTTGTTTTTTAAAACACATCAAAAATAATCTTTTAAGATGCTACATAGAGTTCAGAGGTGTTTTAAACTGAGAACACTAAACTGCCAGATCATCCAGTTGCATTTCCTTAATTTGCAAAGGAAGAAATTGAGTTTTAGGGGAAGTTAATTGTCCAATATCATACAACTAATAGTGGCAGATCTGGGATTAGAAGCCAGGTCTCCCAGTTCCTAGACTTAACAACTTTTCTGTTATGCAGCCATAGTCTACAAATTTATTTCTAAAGTTTCAGGATGCCAGCAATAAAAATAAAACTGTTGATTTCTCATGTATCAACATTTTATTAACATAACAATGGTAGTCATAATGCTACCTTATAGTTTATAAAGAACACCCATAATTATCTTGTTTGATCCTCACCATAACACTTTGAGGTTGAAGATAGGGTTTCTTATCAAGGCCATTTTACAGATGAGAAATATAAGATAATTTATTTCTTCTATAAAGTAGCAGAATCAAAGCACCAACTCTTAGTTCTTTGCCTTCTCACCATACTACAGCCTCTCTAATAGTCCCCCTGCTCCATTAGAAATCATTATTCACATGCCAGGGCAACTTTCCTTCCCACTACCTCCTTCCCTCCCCTTCCTTTCCACTTCTCTCCACATTTCTTTGGAGGCCAATAAGAGTGTGTTTTCCTTCATCTCAAACACCTGTAATTGAACTGCAAGAAGCAGGATGTCATTACTATTGGGCTTATTGGATGCTCTTAGACAAGACCATCTGGCTTCTTTTGGATTCTTAGAGTGGGATAGAAGAATTAAATTCCAGGGCCAAGAAACATGTGAGGATGCATTCCATTTTTCCACCAACATACAGATGAATATTCTAATATGTGTTATTCTTAGTTGGGGTAATATATGAATTCAAAGAAGATTGTGAGATATCACATCCAAAGAAGAAAAATAAAGGTCTAGAATAAAGGTCTAGAAAACTTAATTGTGCCAAGTAGAAAATACAATGCCATGAATGCTATTCATTACAGAGAACCACTAATAACTGTAACATGTACAGTGTGACTTTGCCAATGTAAAGAAGGAAAGAAAAAGGCATAATAATAGGAAATTGAGGCATTAAAATTTGATGCATAAGAAAACCAACAAATAGTTAAAGAAGCTGAGGAAAAAAGTTTATGCTTGAAGAAAGATATTATTCAGCAGAGGTCAATAAAAGAGCAATGACCAGGAGCTCAGCATTGGGGAATTCGGATGCCAGGGTACCAAGAGGTAATCGGTCTTTCAAGATCTAACAAATGCAGATTTTTAGAATTGGATGGGACCAAAGGATGGTAGGTTCTTACTTAGAGACAGAAGGAATGTCAAAGCTGAAACATTATAGATTATTTAATTCAATTATTTTATTCTACAAGTGAGGAAAGATAAAAATGCTTATTCCAGAGGCATACTGCTGATATGGCTGATCCAACTTGCAAGTTTAGAGATAATCTGGGAGCTTTGGGAGGGGAAGGAAGGAAGGAGTCAAGAGACATGAATTCTAGGCCCAACTCTGCTACTTGTTAGCAATATGACTTTGAGCAAATCACTTTACTTCCCTGAATTCTTCCTATTTTCTCTCCATCTCCATTTAGGGAGTAAATGAGAATCCTTCCCTTCTGCTCAGTTTCTTTGTTTATAATATGAAGGGGATGAGTTAGATGACCTTGCTTCCATCTCTGACATGACAGAAAAATAGATAGCAGATGTGAACAACTAGATTTCATT
Organism: Myrmecobius fasciatus; assembly: GCA_023553655.1. Lineage (NCBI taxonomy): Eukaryota > Metazoa > Chordata > Mammalia > Dasyuromorphia > Myrmecobiidae > Myrmecobius > Myrmecobius fasciatus. The sequence goes on from JAJPUD010000502.1 coordinate 177,354, forward strand.
CCAGCTCTGCATAGTTGAAATAAAAATTTTCCACACACATTAAAAGATATAGACTACAGCTAGTTATCCAAAGTAAGAAACCAGGGTGAAGTATTCAGTTCCTTCAAGTTTCGACTCTCACTCTAAAGAAAACATGGACTAGAGAGTTTGGGTCTCTTCTTTCCAAAGACACAAGAGGGAGCATTTTCCTTTCGCAAACAGGGTGAATTTTCACAAAATGGTTCTAAACCCTTGAAATATGAGCCTTCTTTTCTCTTAGCTTCCCTCCACCCACCCAGATTTGAGGAGCAGAAGGAATCTGAATAGAGGCAAAAGAGGAGGTGAGGGTGTTAGGAGAGTGGAAGGAGAGTGTTTGGAGGATTAGGAGAGTATGGACCCAAGATTCCTAAACATGACATGATCCCTTAAGAGAAATTCAAGCTTTATCAATCCAAGTTGTCCTTTTCAAAGCTCACAGATGGTGTGGGAGGTGCCAGCGGGTAGGTAATAAATGTGTCACAGATGGAGAAAGGAATGAAAGACTCAGTTTGGGAGACAACGTGACATAGCAGAAAGAACACTGCATTTGGAATCAGAGGGTTCTGGATTCAAATTCCAGCTCTATCAATTATTAGCTATATGATCTTAAACAAGTCACTAATTCTTTCAGTGCCTCTTATTTATAAAATGGGCAAGTTGGACTCTGAGGATACTTCCATCTGTAAGTTGTTATTCTTTAACAATAAGGAACCACTGTTCAACCAAGGTGGGGGTCTTTCTCCCTTATCTTCTTAAGGGTCCTTTGCTCTTGACCCAGATACATGGTCTGAACCAGGTTCAATCCTATAGCAGCCTCCCTTTAATGAAAAATGTACTGTGTTCCATTTTCTCGCAGTACCTCACTTGGTGAATCATCATTCCAGCATCCTGGTAACAAATTATTAAAAATTTAAGAGGAAGCTTTTGGCTCATAATCTTCCAATAGGAAGTAGTACAATGGTATTTAATGTGTAGTGGGAATCAGATTTGGGATAGGTATTTATTTCCATGTATGAAAATGTTAAACATAAAAGATGCCCAGGACATAATATATTGACAGAATGGCTTAAGGGACCCAGGTCCTCCATTTCTTTCTAACTCATAAGATAATTTCCAAGTCTAAGTGTATTTATCTTGAAGCTGATGCTTCCTTTCCTATTTAGGAAGGGAAAATAAAAGGTACCAGGTCACTCTGTGTAATCGCCCTTCTGTGGCAGCCACTGAGAATAATTAAAAGATGCAAAGGAAGGTAAGGAAGAACCAGTCCATCCTCCACTCCTCCCAGAAAACATTAGGGTTAGATGATGGAAGGTCAAAGAAGAGAGAGAGCCAGAAGCTGTCTCCTTTTACTTAATCCAGCCCGATGACAGTCCCAGGTTTGGAGCGCATCACAAGTGGATCAGGGGTTTTTGTCTCATTTCAAAGTAATAAGCTCTCTCATTTCTGGGCCACTTCAAATCCTGAGGCAGCCAGGAAGATAGTTAACCCCAGGTGACCCAAGCACTGACTCAGCATGTCCCTGGAGTCTCAATTTCCAGGGAAGCTTTGGGCCCATAATCCCCTACCGGGCTCCTATAGACCATAACACTATGACAGGGTTAGACTGTGTAACTTCTTAGACAATAAATACCATCATGTCCAACTCTTCAAGACCCTGTTGGAGTGGGTCCTTCTCCAGCTATTTGACGTTTCCTTCTCCCCGTCATTTTAGAGATAATGAAACTGATGCAAACAGAGTTAAGTGGCTTGCCCAGGGCCCCAGTTAATAAGTGACTGAGATCTTCCTGAGTCCAGGCCCAGCACTCTATCCACTGAGCCACCTAGCTGCCCCAGACAGTGTCAAAAGTAGAAATACACTAGAAAAAGCTGAGAATCACTGGTTGTTGTGAAGAAAAAAGTGAGTTAACATATATAAAGCATTTTGAAAATCTTAAAGCACTAAATAAATGCCAACTGTTATTGCTATTATTATTCTGTGATCATGCACAAGTCTTTTAATCTCTACAGGCCTCAAAAGCATGTGACCAACAGCCTCCTTCCCAGCTTCCCCCTGAGTCCACCTACATTCATAGATATACTTCACCCCCACCTTCTAGTCAAATACCATCCATTAGTTTCATATTCAGATGTCATTTCTGGTATTAAAACTCACCCACTAGAGATGCCTATTCTATTAAATTAGCCAATTAATGTCAGCTTCTCTCTCTGATGCACATCATCAAAATTTATGAAAGCAATCTCATGCAGAAGATGCTTTTCAGGGCATACCCCCCACACCCCTCCGCCCAATTTCCATAGCAGATGTGTTTCTAGAAAAGTGTGCATGCAGTTGTGTGTGTGTGTGTGTGTGTGTGTGTGTGTGTGTGTGTGTGTGAAATGAAGTTTAAATGCATTAAGGGGGAGGGTTCTTTTGAAGAGAACTGTGTTAAATTATTGGGTTTTTTTTTTTTGGTAAGACTCAGATTCCCTTTTTAATGTGTTATCCCTTTTAACTAATTGCCTTTATAAATTTTTAATTTCACATGTTGAATTTTCCATCAAACAAGGTATACCCATAGCTTCTTTATTCTTCTTTTTAAATAGCTGAGTACAGAAGAGAAGATAGTTGCTCTCCCCTGGGCATCTGTTGCCTTGGAATGATCCTTATTGGGAGGGAGAAGGAGAAGGCCTAAGGGCTTCCTCTGTGAATGAGAAACCAGAAAGATCATAATATAATTATGGATTTACAGCTGGAATTCCCACACATTCAGCACTGATGCCCCTAGGCTCTGCCTGAAACTGAGAGATGGGGGAATCTTTCCTCAGATCAGAGAACTAGAATATCAGCAGCATTGCAGGTAGCTGAGAGGTTCTCAGTTCCAATCTGGCTGCTAGCTGGTAAGGGTTCCATGTTGGAATATATGAGGGAATGAAAGAAAGAGCTGGCCAGACTGCAGGACCACATTTACTGAGCTAGTAGGGAGGCCTATAGACAAAGAGAATGTCACAGAATGGCAGTCCATAGTCTAGGCCCAACCTCCTCCCCTAGACAACTGATTTTGCCATTTTTTGTCTGCTCTTCCAGGAAAAGAGTGGAAGAGGGAGTAGTTCTAGACTGGAAGTAGATAATTTAGAAAGAGATTAAGTCATTTGGAATAGGAAATTATTATAAGATTTAATGCTAGAAAACACCTTAGAGATGATCTCATGAAAGCCCCTTGATTTATAGGATAGAAAACCAATTTCCAGGCTTTTAAAAAAATATCTTGTTGATTCTCTTTTCTTTTTTTATTCTTAATGATACTATACTCATTACTCTGGACAGTCAAGAAAAGCAAATGATCACACTGACTATATCTAAAAATGTGTGCTTCATTCTGCACCTACAATCCACTACCTCTTTGCCAAGAGTCAAAGCATAGGAGACATCTCCCCTTTTGAAGTTACAATTGAACACTCTACTATCAGGATTCTCATTTTTCAAGGTTTTTTTTTTTTAATTTCACATCATTTGTTATCATTATGTCAATTATTTCCTGGTTCTTTTTACTTTGTTCTGTACCAGTTCATGTAAATTTCCCTAAATTTATCTGAACTAGAAAAATGAAATTTTCAATGTCACAAAGTTAATAAGTATCAGAATCAGGATTCAAATCCTTTTTCTTTCAGAAAAAGTAAAAAATTTGACTTTTTTTTTTTTTACTGACTCACACTTTTGAATAGCTTCACCCAAAGGAAAGAAGAAAGAAAACATTTTTTAAGTATCTTCTATGTGCCAAGCAGAGTCCTGAGGGTGCACCCGTTCATTTTAACCATATAGCTGCTCTGGAGAGCAGTATTATTGTCCCTATTTTACAGTTGAGGAAACTGGCAGAGAGGGCCACATAGCTAGTAAGAGTTTGAGGCTGGATTTGAGCACTGTATTATTTCCTCCTAGCTTTCTCCTAACTTCCCCCTAACAACATAGAAGCAGATAGAAAACTGGCCTAGCATAAGAGGGTGGGACCAGATAATAGTGAAGAGGAACTAGATTTGGGAGCCAAATGACTTTTTTCTCTTACTTATTACTTGTATATGACCTACAGAAGATTTCTAGTTTCAGTATATACATTTTTGCTCCCAAAAAGACAGATAATAAATGATAGTCAGGATTAGAATTCAGGTCTTCTGACTTAGCAAGCTTTCCTGTCTGAGCTTATCTAATTTTCTTATTTTGCCCCATTTTCCTGCTTTTTCTTACTCTCTCGATAAACTCTCACCTTACTGCTGCTTCCCTTAAGGCATACAGCATCTGGATGCATTATCCCAAATAAATGCCCATGTTTGACAAATAAAGACTGATTTTTGTGAATTCAAATCTGGTCTCAGACACTTACTAGGTAGGTGACCGTGGGCAAGTCATTTAACTCTGTTTGCCTCAGTTTCCTCTTCTGTAAAATGAGCTGGAGAAAGAAATGGCAAACCACTCTAGTATCTTTACCAAGAAAAAATCAAATTGGGACACAAGAGTCAGACAGAACTGAAAAAAAAAAAAAAGAATGACAATGCAAGCTGAATAAAAGGAACCCACTGGTTTGGATTGCTATGGACTAATGTTCATCTTCATAGTGTCATGAATATAGGATGAGAAGAGACATTCTTACAGGTCTCTTAACTAATTGCCCACCTCATTTTAAAGATGGGGAGAGAGAATTTAAATGATTTGCCTAATGACACAAAGTTAACTAGCAGAAAGATCCAGGTTTTGAACTCATGTCTTACGAGTCCTGCTCAAGTGATTTTCCCACTGAATCCTATTTGAAATGTCACTTATGGAAAAATAGAATCCTGGGAACTAAAATCAGGATTGCTGTTCAGTAATTCAGTTATGTCCAACCCTTCTGGATTGTATCTTGACAGTACTGTCCATGGGATTTTCTTGGCAAAGATACTGAAGCACAAACAGGATCACAAAAAAACAAAACAGTCCCTATTCTGTGTTGACCACAAGGCATTTCCCATCATTTCACAGACTTAAAACTATCAACCAAACTGGAACCAGACCCCAATTGTCTTAATTCTCAGTCCAATGTTCTTTTGCTTTCTATGTGTCTTGAGTTTTCAAGGTGGTCACTATAAAAAAGCCATTAGGTGGTACAGTGGATAGAATACTGGGCCTAAAGTTAGGAAGACTCATTTTTCCAAGTCTAAATCCAACTTCAGGTACTTCCTAGCTATGTGAGCAAGTCACTTTTGCCTTAATTTCTTCACCTATAAAATGAGCTGGAGAAGGAAATGTCAAACCATGCCTGTGTCTTTGCCAAGAAAACTCCAAATGGGGTCACTAAGAGTTGGACATGACTGAAAAATGACTAAACACACTCCAAAAAAAGGTTACTTGTTCTAGTTACCTTGACAGCAATTAGGATAAGAATAGACATAGAAATTTGGAGCTAGAAATTCCACTCCAGTAATTCTTAACTCAGGCTCCTGAACTTGTTTTTTGAAAATACACTGGAGCAATAAGTAGTTCAGTGGATAGAGCATCAGTCCTGGAGTCAGAATTCAACTCTTCATCAGATACCTATTATCCATGTGACCCCAGAAAAGTCACTTAACCCTAATTGCCTCAAGAAAAAAAAGAAATGAAGAAAGAAAATATTCTAATAGCTGTATTTCAGTAGAATTTGTTTCTTTTGTATATATTTTATGTCATGCATTTAAAAGTAACATTCTAAGATTTGGTCCATAAGCTGCATCAGACTGCCCATAACAGTAATCTATGAAACAAAAAAAAGGTTCCAAAGTCCTGATGTAACCTAACCATTTTATTTAACAAATGGGAAAACAGAGGCTTGGAGAGGTGACCTGAATTGCTGAGCATTACATCACAAGCAAAAAACAAAGCCAGTATTAAAATTCTGATTCTCTGACTAATAATCTATTTGCCACCTTATGTTGCCTACTATGGCCTTGTGGTTCCAAGTGCAATGTTTCCCACATGTAAGGTTAAATGATTCTCTTAACTGAGTTCTACAGATGAAGCCAAACTATCCTTGAATATTGTCTCCTTAAAGAGATTACAGACCTAAAATATCTTTGCAGTGTACAATAAAAGCACCTTGCAACCCAGTCCAAGAATATTAACAATCATCTTTCCTCTGGGGTGGTAGTGCGATTTTTTTGTTCCAAATGGCCAGCTCCCAGAAAGAGGAGGCATTCTTTTTTTTTCTTTCATTTTTTTTAATGATAGGTTTAGAGAACATATTTTCTCTGCAAGGTATTATTAGAGGCTATGTCTCTTGCCTGGACTAATTCTACTGCTTCTGTTTTCAAGAGCATTTCCTAGCCACAGGGAAGAAGTCTTGGTCTCTGGAACTCTCCTGTTGCTTAAAGATAGTAATGCTGCAGAAGAGACTGCTTGGAATGGAGAGAAAGTTATTAGTCAATTTATAGAATCATCAGAACTTAGGAGGGAGCTTAGAACAGGTTAGCTCTGGAACAGAGTCACAGACTATAAGATGGTTAGGACTGGAAGGGCCTTTAGATATCGCCCATTTTAATTATTCTTCATTGTATTGAGGGGAAGATTGAGAATCAGATTTTTTTAATTAAAGCTTTTTATTTTCAAAATATATACATGGATAATTTTCAACATTCATCCTTACAAACCCTTATGCTCTAATTTTTTTCCCTTCCCTTCCTTCCCCCATCCCCTACCCTAGACAGCAAGTGATCCAATATATGTTAAACGTGCAATTCTTCTATACTTTTTTTTTTTTTTGCGCTGAGACAATTGGGGTTAAGTGACTTGCCCAGGGTCACACAGCTAGGAAATGTTAAGTGTCTGAGACCAGATTTGAACTCAGGTTCTCCTGACTTCAGGGCTGGTGTTCTATCCACTACACCACCTAGCTGCCCCTCTTTTATACATTTTTCCTTTTTTTTTTCCTGAGGCAATTGGGGTTGTCACTTGCCCAGAGTCACATAGCCAGGAAGTGTTAAATGTCTAAGGTCAGATTTGAATTCAGGTCCTCCTGACTTCAGGGCTGTTGCTCTATCCACTGCACCACTTAACTGCCCTTCTATACATTTTCCCACAAATATCATGCTGCACAAGAGAAATCAGATCAAAGTTTACCTCTAAGATCTATGGAGGAGGAAGGAATTTGTGACCAAAGAAGAACTAGAGATCATCAATAATCACAAAATAGATAATTTTGATTAGATTAAGTTAAAAAATCTTGTACAAACAAAACTAATGCAGACAAGATTAGAAGTGAAGCAATAAACTGGGAAAACATTTTTACATTCAAAGGTTCTGATAAAGGCCTCATTTCTAAAATATATAGAGAACTGACTCAAATTTATAAGAATTCAAGCCATTCTCCAATTGATAAATTGTCAAAGGATATAAACAGACAATTTTCTTTTTTTTTTCTTTTTTTTTCAATCAAAAGTATGAGAATGTTATGTTGTGGTCCACATTTCACATCCCTCTTTCTGGGTGTATATGGCTTTCTTCACTGAACAATTGGAAGTGGTTTGAAACATTTCATTGTTGAAGAGAGCCATGTCCATCAGAATTGATCATCATTTAGTATTGTTGTTGCCGTGTATAATGATCTCCTGGTTCTGCTCACTTCACTTAGCATCAGTTCATGTAAGTCTCTCCAGGCCTCTCTGAAATCGTCCTGCTGGTCGTTTCTTACAGAGCAATAATATTCCATAATATTCATATACCATAATTTATTCAGCCATTCTCCAATTGATGGGCATCTATTCAGTTTCCATAAACAATTTTCAGATGAAGAAATCAAAACTATTTCTAGTCATATGAAAAGGTGCTCCAAAAATTACTACTGATAAGAGAAATGCAAATTAAGCAACTCTGAGATACCACTACACACCTGTCAGATTGGCTAAAATGACAGAAAAAGATAATGATGAATGTTGGAGGGGGATGTGGGAAAACTGGGACACTGATACATTGTTGGTAGAACTGTGAATGGATCCAACCATTCTGGAGAGCAATCTGGAACTATGCTCAAAAAGTTATCAAACTATGCAGACCCTTTGACCCAGCAGTGTTTCTGTTGGGCTTATATCCCAAAGAGATCTTAAAGGAAGGAAAGGGCCCCACATGTGCAAAAACGTTTGTGGCAGCCCTTTTCGTAGTGGCTAAAAACTGGAAACTGAATGGATGCTCATCAGTTGGAGAATGGCTAAATAAATTATGGTATATGAATGTCATGAGATTTTATTGTTCTATAAGAAACTACCAGCAGGATGATTTCAAAGAGGCCTAGGGAGACCTACATGAACTGATGCTAAGTGAAATGAGCAAAACCAGAAGATCGTTATACTGGGCAACAACAAGATTATACAATTATCAATTCTGATGGACATGGTTCTCTTCAACAATGAGATGATTCAAACCAATTCCAGTTGTTCAGTGATGAAGAGAGCTATCTACACTCAGAGAAAGGACTGTGGGAACTGAATGTGGTTCACAACATAGTATTTTCACTCTTTTTGTTGTTGCTTGCTTGCATTTTATTTTGCTTTTTTATTTACTGGTTTGATTTGATTTTTCTTGTGCAGCACAATAATTGTATAAATATGTAAGCATACATTAGATTTAACATATTTCAATAAAAAGAAAAATCAGATCAATAAGGAAAAATGAGAAAGAAAACAAAATGCAAGCAAACAACAACAAAAAGAGTAAAAATGCTATGCTGTGGCCCACACTCAATTCCCACATTCTTTCTCTGGGTGTAGATGACTGTCTTCAGCACAAGATCATTGGAACTGATCTCAATCATCTCATTGTTGGAAAGAGTCATGCTCATCAGAATTGATCATCATATAATCTTGGTGCTGTGTACAATGATCTCCTGGTTCTGCTCATTTCACTTAGCATCAGTTCTTCTAAGTCTTCATCCTTCTGATCTTATAGAACAGTAATAAAAAATCAGATCTTGTGAAAAGGAAGTAAGGATTTGGAGGTCTGGATTGTAATCCTGATTCCTCTACAATGTGGATTTAGGCAAGTTTCAATTTTATTTGATGCCCTCAGTTTCTTTATCTATAAAATAAAAGGGTAGGACTAGATACCCTCTAAAGTTCCAGTCATTTAGGTGGCATAGGAGATTGAGCACCAGGCCTGGGTCAGGAAGACTCATCTTCTTAAATTCAAATCCATTTTTTCAATTACTAGTTGTGACATTGGGCAAAACATTTAACCCTTTTTGCCTTAGTTTTCTTATCTGTAAAATGAGCTGGAGAAGGAAATGATAAACTACTCCAGTATCTTTGCCAAGAAAACCCCAAATGGAATCATGAAGAGTAGGGCATGATTGAAATGACTTAACAACAAAAACAAAGTCCTTTCTAGCTTTAGTGTTCAGTAATTTTATAATTAAATGAGCTAGCTAAGGTTATATACCTAGGAAGAATCATGGCTCAAACCCATGTTTATGGATTCCCACAAGTGAATTATCACTACAATGAAGTCATAGAGCCCATGGAATTTAACCACTTCATTTTTTCCCTTTTTTTTTAAAGCTTTTTATTTACAAAACATATGCATGGATAATTTTTCAACGTTGACCCTTGCAAAACCTTGTGTTCCAAATTTTCCCCTCCTTCCCTACACCCTCTCCCCTAGATGGCAGGTAATCCAATACATGTTAAATATGTTAAAATATATGTTAAACTCAATATATGTATACATATTTATATAATTAACTTGCTGCACAAGAAAAATCAGTTCAAGAAGGGGTCTCCACGTATATACTAATGTAAGAAATGGTATGCTGTGATTTTGAGGATCCTAAAAAAGTTCCTCTGTTAAGGGGCCTATCGCTAACTCATGAAGTTTCACTGTTACAGATTCATTTCTTTGAGTTAATAATTATAATCTCTAAGGTCTCTTTTTGAGAGTGCAAATCCCTGAGAGAAGTAGTTCATTAAACTTCTAGCATGATAATTACTCAAGATGATTGGAAATCTCTGTGGTCAGAGGTAGCCACCATTTCAGCTCAACACAAGTTAAAATGCCCTTATAATTTGTGCTCACTTCCAAAAACAGAATGGGATTCTTCAGGAAGATGAAAAGAAATTGCTGGTCACTCATAGTATTATAGGCTGGTCATTAGTGAAATTCCAACAGATGCTAGATAACCATTGTTCAAAAATTATAGAGGTGACATGTTTCTAGGCTAGTCAGCCTTTGAGGTACTTTCTAGAGTTATAACTTTATGATTTCACATCATAAAAGGAGGTAAACTCACTCTCATGAAAGAACCAAGATCTTAGTTCTGAATAATATTTTGAGATGATATTTTGAGTGGCAGGAATTCAAAAACGAGCCTCTATTACTTTAAAAAAAGTCTTAATTATGCTTTGAAAAATACAGGTTTCCATTCAGAACATTTTGAAGAGACATTCTCATGTGAAATTTTTATAGCTTATTTCTAGCTCAATTCAATTTAATATATATTGATTAAGCACCTTTTGTGTTAAGAGGCCTATTTGAGGTACTGAGAGTGAAGCAAAGTTTAGATGAGTTGCCCCATAAGAAGGTAAAACAAAAAGCAGAAAGAACATTGGCTTCATAGTCAAAGAACCTGGGATAGCATAACATTTCTGGCATTTACTACCTGTGTGATTGTAACCTCCCTGAACCTCAGTTTCCTCTTCTGTAACATGAAGATTCCTTAGGAACCTTAAAACTCCAGAATTATGAAATGCTTGACCTTATCTAGGATATAACACAGACATAAATAACAACTTACTGTTAAGTGGAAACAAAGTACTGTCAGACACAGGAGAGGTTGTATTTGATAGGATCTAAAGGACAGAAAGGAACTGGTTTAGGATAGAATGGAAATCCTTTTTTTGGGGGAAAAATGTATCATATATCTCTGTTAAGTGTCTGGTAGCCAAGATAAGTAGGGAATTAACACAAATATACAAGGCCCAGAGTTACTGCTCAATGAATAAGTAGTCAAAGGATATTAGCAAATACCTCTTCAAAGAAGAAATGCAAAATATTGATAGTAAGATGAAATGACTCCAAATTATTAATCAAAAAACACAATTATTTTAAAAAATAGGCTTTAATCTCCTTTGCATGATGATAAAAATGACCAATGATGAAATAGTCACTTTGGGAGAGACTACAGAAAAACAGGGATATAAATATACTGTTGTGGAGCAGTGGATTGGTATAACCATTCTGGGCAGAATTTAAAATTATGCTGAGAATTAGTCAGTTAGATGGTCCAGGGGATAAAGTGTTAGAACCTGTAATCAGGAATAACTGAGTTTAGATCTGATCTCAGACACTTATAGGTTGTGTAATTCTAGGTAAGTCATGTAGCCTCTATCTGTCTCAGTTTCTTCAATTCTAAAATGACAATAACAATATAACCTCATAAGACTGTTGTGAAGATTAAAATAGATAACATTTAAATAGCACTGAGCACAGTGCCTGCCACTTAATAGGTGCTTAATAAATGTTTTCCCCTCCCCTTTTTTCTTCTAAGAAAGTGATGAAAATGTTCATAGCTTTAAACATTTTTGGTATATGCTAGGCAAATAATCCAAGGAGGTCAACAGGAAGAAAGATCCATATACGCCAAAATATTTATATCTGCACTTTTTTTGTAGAAGCCAAGAATTAGAAACAAATTTAGTGCCCACTGGTTGGGGAACAATTAAACAAATTGTGCATGCACTGGAACATTGTGGTGTCCTAAGAAATAAAAAATATGAAAAATTCATGGAAAGAGTTAGATCAACTGATACAGAATGAAAAAAGCAAAACAAGGATAAGAACATACTCAATGACCACATTGCAAACAGAAAGAACAAAAACCAAACTGAATGCTCATGATTACAATAACCAAGCCCTGGTGAGGAATAAGAAAATCTTCATGGCAGACATAGGGGAATATGGATGTAGAATATCATAATTACTAGTAAACAAGTTAGAAGACCTGGATTCAAATCCTGGTTCTGGATCTTATTATATGAACTTGAGCAGGTCATATCTTCCTTAGGTGTCAGTTTCTTCATCTGTAAAATAAAGAGGCCAGACTAGATGATCTTCCATTCCCCTTATGATGCCCTGAGATGAAGTTTTATGAGTTGATAAGTTCTTTAGAATTGTTTTTTCCCTCCTTTTTCTTTTAAAATCTTTGTTACAAAGGAAGGGTTATAGAGAAGTAGGATGAGAATTGTATGTATAGAAATTATCATCTAAAACCAAAAAGCATCTATAAAAACAATATAAAATAAACTGTAAATAAGAATTGAATAGGCAGGCATTCCAGGTGTGCACACAAGCCTGGAAGTAAGAAAATGAGATGGGTTTAGGGAATGTCAAGTTGTGCATTCTTCTGAAGTGAGCCTTACATGCAAGGAGTGGCTCAATAAGCCACTTCTGCTGGAATTTCTTAAGTAATTTCCTGATTTTTACTCGCTTCAGTCTCTCCCCTACATCCTTCTCCCAGCTGCCAAAATCCCCAATGCACAGGTGAACCATTTTCCTGTTCAAGAATTTTCGATGGTCCTCTATTGACTTTAGGATAAAAAAAGAAACTTCTTAACCTAGCATTTAATGAACCCACAAACTAGATGGTCTTTTCTGCCTTATTTCAAATTGCTCTTTGTGTACCTATGGGATATAGCATTAATCCTGATATCAAGGAGACATTGTTCAAATCCAGTTTCAGACACTTAACTGTGTGACCTAAGTAAATCACTTCACTTTTGCTTGCCCCAGTTTTCACAAAAGAAAAATGGGAAAAATAATAGCACCTACCTCCAAAGGTTGTTATGAAGATAAAATAATATTTGATTTTGTTTTGTTTTTGGCAAGGCAAGAGTTAAGTGACTTGCCCAGAGTCACTTAACTAGTGACTGCTAGTGAGTGCCAAATTTTTGAGGCTGAGTATGAACTCAGGGCTGGATCACCTAGCTGCCCCAAATGAGATAATTTTTGTAAAGCGCTTAGCATGGTTGGTACACAGTAGGTGCTTAATAAATGCTTATTTTCTACCTTCCTATACTACTCATTCCAATCAAACTCAACAACTGTTCTCCAGGATTTTATTAGGTGCCTATTAAGGCTAAGCAAATACAAAGAAAGAAACAATACTGTGAACTGGTGAAAACCAGTTGGTTTGATATGGTCCCAGTATCCAGGATGCATACATGCTAGATTTAGAAATAATCTCCTTCCCTGGCTTCTTGCTTTCTGTGGCACAGAGTTCAGTTTCCTGGGGCCCTAACCCTCATTTCTCATTCCTTGTTAAGAAATTCAGAAAATACCCTGATTTTCATCCCAGTGGTATCAAACTCAAAGAGAAAAATGAAGCCCATTGACAGGTATGTAAGCATCCTTGCCTGATGTATATTGGGTTAGTTTTAAAATGTAATACTGTCTGTGTTTTATTGTATTTTATTTATTTTGCTAAATATATTTTGTTATGTTGTATTGTTAATTATTTTTTACCTCTTTATCTGATTCAGTCTAATTTCAGAATGTTGTGACTGCTTAGGTCCCTTACATCCTTGTATTTGACACCTATGGTTTAGAGCACCCCCATTGCCTTGCCCCACAGGGATGGGGAAGGAGCCCATAGAAGCCATATTAGCTCTTTGTCTAAAACCTTATATAAATGTGGGTCCTGAGAGCCTTGGGACCTGGGATCAGAGTGTACAGTTTGTTGCATTTCTGAATGTGTGAGTCATCAGCCTGCCTATGGAGCAGAGAATAGGGGTGAGATCGCCTCCTCTATGTCATCCCCCATTGGCATCTCTCCTCCTCCCATGGCTGCCATTCCTGTTTAACATTATTGCTCTTCAGGAGCAGGTTCTGCCTTGTAAATCCCTACTCTCAAGAAACTTACTGGAGGGAAGAGAACAAGTAGATAGGTGCACATATGTAGATATGGATATGAATATATATATGAAATACATATGTTTGTGTTTATGTATATATGGAACAAATATAAAGAATAAATATACAATCAATATATTTTTACAAGTAGGTGTTGCGATAGGTAGAGCTTTGGGTCTGGAGTCAAGAATACTCATCCTCCTGTTCAAATCTGACTTCTGACACTAGCTGTGTGACTTTGAGCAAGTCACTTAACCCTGTTTGCCTCAATTTCCTCATCTATAAATTGATCTGGATAAAGAAATGGCAAATCAGTCCAGTGTTTTTGACAAGAAAAATACAAATGGGTCACAAAGAGTCAGACACAACTCAAACAACTGAACAAACAAAAACTATATGATGCCTCTTCCCTCTTTGCATTTATATCACCTATTCTTCATGTTTGTTATAATCTCCTTCCTTATTTTCAAGTATGACTACAAGGGGGATGAAACAGGTAGTATTATAGCTGGGTGGGCTAATAAGGAGACTGAGTCAGGGCTTTTCTAGGCCAGGGAGACAGACTGAAAGGAAGAAGGAAGAAAAAAATGAAAATGCCCAAGAAGGAGGGCATGAAATTCTGGAAGAAGCAAGAAGGGATGGAATCAAAGACTAAGGTCATAGCACCAGTGTTTGTTTGTGGGGAGTAGAGACAACTCTTCCTCTGAGGCAGAAGTAATGGAAAATGCTAATGAAAATTTGAAGGAGTGAAGGAGGGGACTTGAATGAGCTCCTGCCCAATGACCTCAATCTTATTGGAATAGGTGGCTCAGTCATTCTCTTCAGTGTTGGGATGAGGGCTTAAAGAGAGAAGTAAATAGTGAAATAAGATATGCTGTGCCCGCTGATCTAATAACCCCATAAAGGAAACAATTTCTTCTTCACATATCAGAAACTTTCTCAATAAATCAATCCCAGAGTTATTGCTGCAGCATCTCTCAGCATCCTTCCTCTTTTTTCTTTCTTGAGCTTTAAGAAGTAGGACACCAATGAAGAAGGTTCCACACAGACATAAATATTGCTTCTATGTAATTTTTTTTCTATCAGGGAGATATATTAGTAATAAACATTAGTAATAAATAAAAAAATAAAATAAACTGCTGCTGTTTCTCTCAAGAGAGCTACTGCAAGGATAAGAGTCCATACAGGGAGCTTTCTTCCTACTTATGGAAGGAATCAGAGAGACTCATCTCAGACAAGGTCCAACCTAAACCAAACCAGGCAGATAAGTTACTTTCAAGTTTTTCCTCAAACTTTTGAGATCTCATATGAATGGGCTAAGTATTTCTCAAGTTTTATCTCTGGCAATTTTTGTTTTCTTAGAATTTTCCCCTTTCTCAGATTTAAATAAAAGTTAAAGTCTTCAACTACTTTTCTTTGAAATATATTCCACAAGCAATTTGAAATGGTGACTGAACATAACCTTTGACTCAGCTATACTTCTACCTGGCATATACCTGAAAAAGATCAAGGAAACAGCGGAAAAGTTATATGTGTGTGTGTATACACATATGTATATGTATATATCATACACACAAACATATATAGCAACTCTTTCTGTAGTAGTCAAAAATTGGAAACTCAGTGGTTATCTCCCTCTGGGGAAACAGCTAAACAAATTATGATATATGAATGTAATATAATAGTATTGTGTCATAACAATGATAAAATAGTTTAAAAGAAAACTAGGAAGACCTCTATGAATGAATTCAAAGTGAAGTAATTAAAATTTTTTTAAATTTATAAAATGATAATAATATTGTAGAGAAAAACAGCTTTGAAAGATTTCAAAACTCTGATCTAATGATAAAACATGAGTTCAGAGGACTAAAGATAAAACATGTCACCTTCTTCTTATCAAAGAGGTGACAAACTTATCAAGCAAAGAGGGACATACTTTTTGGACATGGCCAAAGTGGGAATTTGTTTCATTAATCTATATGTTTATGACAAATATTTTATTTTCTGTTTTGATTTGGTTTGGTTTGAATTAGGAATGGAAAAGAGATTATAAATCCATACAAAAAAATAAAACAATTTATTTTTTAAAATAAAACTTTTTCTATTTTTGTGACCCTAGGCAAGTCATTTAATCCCAAATACCTTGCAAAAACAAAACAAAAATAAAACTTTTTGCAAACTGAAAAAAGAAGACACTCTTCTTTCTTGCTTCTTTTGAGAGAAATTAGTTTTGAATGGCAGCCCAGTGAGACATGATGGAAGGAGTTGCAACATATGTGGGGATTTATCATATCTAACTTAATAGGAGTCTGCTAACAGCAAAGAATGATATTCCCTCAACTGTTAGCTCCTTCCTCCAAATTCCTCATATTTATTTTGCATATATTTTAATATATATATATATATATATACCAGCATATCTCCCTCCAAAAGATTAACCACCTTGTGAACAGGGACCATTTCATTTTGTGACTTTATATCCCTGGCAGCTGTCACATGTTAAGAATTTAATAAAAACTTGTTGAATTGTTCATAATATTTTGATTATTTAGTTGTTTTCAATTGAATCTGACTCTTCATAATCCCATTTGGCATCTTGGCAAATATACTACAGTTATTTGTCATTTCTTTATCTAGCTCATTTGACTAATGGGGAAACTGAGGCAAACAGGGTTAAATGACTTACCCTTGGTCACACAGCTAATAAATATCTGAGATTGGATTTGAACTCAGGAAGATGAATTTTTCTGACTTCAAGCTCAGCACTTTGTGCACTATGGAATCATCTAGCTGCCCTCAATTGATATTAACTTACCTATTAATATTATGTACCATTATTCTAAATTCAGGTTGCCTGCTTTTATATCTATATACTTAGTACACTGTCTGATACATAAAAACCACTTAATTGATGGCTCTTATTTTATAGAGACCATGTGGTACAGTGAAAAGAACTTAAGACCTTCCTTTTTCCTTACTTCATTTTCATTCCCTGTAAAACAAAGGGATTGGACTCAAAAGATTTCAAAGAACCCTGCAAACTCTAAGGTCTTAGATCTTTTGATACCCCTTCCCCTTCTTTGGAAAAGTGCCCAGACTTGGGGTTCCAGTTCCCTCCTAGACCACTCTATCCCTAGCACCCTCTGGAGTAACCTTTACTTTTGATGAGCTGAAGGCTGTAGTCAAAGCCAAATGATTCAGGATGATTTAAGCAGATCAGCTCTCCAGGATCAGTTTATCAATGTACCTGATCATACCAAGTTGGGGCTCATGCATTTTCATGGGCATGCAGACAGAATATCAGCTTTTAGAGTCAAGAAGACTGAAATCTCCCGTAATTGTCTCTTGTTTTATTCACTAACGTGAATAGCAACAGCTGTGGCTCTGAAGTCAATCCAAAGGGTGTGTGTGTGTGTGTGTGTGTAAAATGTTTACTGCTGTTGGTATAGTTCATGATAGATGTTTGGGGCCACCTACAAGGGTAAAGAAAATGAGCAAAACCCTAGGAAAAGGGAGAACTTAAAAATAAAGCTCCTGACAGTGAACCTCCATGCTTTATGTATGAGACACAATTAGAAATATATTGGTAGCTATGAAGAATGATGACTATTCTATATTAGCTAACATTTATATATTACCTAAAGGTTTGCAAATTGCTTTACATATGTTAACTCATTTGGTCCCCATAACAACCCTGTGAGGCAGGTACTATATTTATTCCCATTTTATAGATGAGGAAACTGAGGCACAGAGAAGTTAAGTGATCCAGGTTCATACAGGTGGTACCTGAAAAAGGTCAAATTCAGGTCTTCCTAACTCCAAGTTCTGTACTTTAGTTACTGCACCATCTAGCTGGGTTTCCATTCACTGGCCAAAGGGACCTTAGAGACCATAGTTTCTTATAGCCTCATTTTAAAGGTAAGGAAAGTGAAATCAATGGAGAGTGAAAGACTTTTCTAAGGTTGTATTATTAAGTAGATGTAAGTAGTAAGTAGAATCAGAATTTGAACCTAAGGTATCTGATTCTAATGTTTTTTAAAAGATGACTCGGCGATGCCATAGTGCACAGAATTCTGGGCCTGGAGTCAGGAACACTCATCTTTCTGAGTACAAATCTGATCTCAGGCATTCCCTAGCCATGAGAACCTGGCTAAATCACTTAACCCTATTTGCCTCAGTTTCCTTATTTGTCAAATGAGCTGGAGAAGGAAATGGCAAACCACTCTCTAGCATCTTTGCCAAGAAATTCCCAAATGGGGTCACAAAGAATTAGACATGACTGAAATAATTCAACATTTTAAAAAAATGTTCTATTATTATTTTACTTTTCCATTGCTTATGTCTTCTTTTTTTCAATCTCCTTAAGCAATAATAATTTCTTATACTTTATTTTCTCCCTTTCTTTTCCTTTTCTTCTGCTTTTCCTCAGCTCAATTGTTTGCACATAGCAGGTGATCAGAGAAATAGCTGATATATTAATTAGCAAAATTAATTAGAAAAGTTTATTTATATTTCTATTGTCTAAGATTTTTTTTCTTCCTTGAGTTGAGTTTTTGCCTTGATTCAGACCATCAATACATAAAAGTATATTTGTATTTCACAAGTTTAAATTTCCCAAAATTTGCTTTTTTTTCCCATAGTCCCGGGATCATCAAATCCTTACCTGGCCTAACACCTCTCATTAAAGCAGGAACTCTTCATTAAGTCTAGAGAATGAAAGATAAACTATAACTTAAGTAATTTACTAATTGTTCTTCCCAGTTATAGGCATCAATGAACATTTGCTCCTTTTTTATGGTTAGATTGTTTTGGGTCATATCTGACTCTTGGTGACCCCTGTGGAGTTTTCTTGGCAAAGATACCAAAGTGGTTTGTCCTTCCCTTCTCTAGCTCATTTTACAGATGAGGAAACAGAGTTTTAAATTAACTTAAGTGTTAAGTTGACTAAGTGACTTGTCCAGGATCATATGAGTAGGAAGTATCTGAAGCCAGATTTGAACTCAGCAAGATGAGTATTCCTGACTCCAGACCTGGTACTTTTTTGCTAAGAGTATCTATCAGTGGCTAATGAAGCATTTCATGTATCATGTTTATTTATCTGTCTCTTTATTAAACAAGCATTAAGAACCTAGAATATAAATGCCATGTTAGGTATGAGGAGATATAAAATCTAAATAAAATGTTTCTCTTGACTTCTAGAAGCTCTGAGACCAGTAGAAATATAAGACATCAACAGTTAACTGAAACAAAAAATTTTACTCAATAGGAAGCTTCCCAAAAGCCTCTCAACCTTCAGGCTGCCTTTGTGTGCAAAAGGGCAGAACTCTAGATTGGGCCTTCAAAAGAGACAATGGCTTTGACCGTGGACCTTCACTTCTTTAATATTTTTTTTGTGTCCACTCATCTGGAAAAATTGGAAAATCCTGAACGTCTAGAGGTATAAGACAGTTAATGAGCAAATAAATAATCATTACCTAGCCTTCAGAGATAGGACTTATAAGGAAAAATCAGTGCAAACCATTGTGAGATTAAAGGGACCAAGTTCAGGAGGAAGAAGAGAACCCCCCCCCAAAAAAGACAAAGAGTAGCATGGGAGTTGGCTAAAACCAGTTTGACCAGTATGGCCCCAGCCCACAAGAAGCTTGTACATTCAGACTTAACTGGCTCAGAGATTTAATATTGCTCTTTCCTGGCTGCTTGTTTGCTGTGACACCATCAGAGTTAGGTTTCCCCAAAGTATCACGATTTGCAGATGATATGATGGTATACTTAGAGAACACTAGAGACTCAACTAAAAAATTACTAGAAGCAATTCACAACTTTAGCAAAGTTGCAGGATACAAAATAAATCCACATAAATCAGCAGCATTTTTATGTATTACCAACAAAGTTCAGCAGCAAGAAATACAAAAAGAAATTCCATTCAAAATAACTGTCGATAGTATAAAATATTTAGGAATCTATCTGCCAAGGAAAAGTCAGGAACTATACAAACTAAACTACAAACACAAATAAAGTCAGACCTAGTCAATTGGAAAAACATCAAGTACTCATGGGTAGGCCAGGCGAAAAATGACAATACTACCCAAAGTAATTTACTTATTTAGTGCCATACCAATCAAACTCCCAAGAAATTATTTTACAGATCTAGAAAAAATAGTAGCAAAGTTCATTTGGAAGAACAAAAGGTCAAGAATTTCAAGGGAATTAATGAAAAAATTGCTGATGAAGGTGGCCTTGCTGTGCCAGATCTAAAACTATATTATAAAGCAGCGGTCATCAAAACTATTTGGTACTGGCTAAGAAATAGAGTAGTTGATCAGTAACATAGGATAGGATCACAGGACAAACTAGGCAATAACTATAGCAATTTAGTGTTTGATAAACCCAAAGACCCCAGCTTTTGGGATAAGTACTCACTATTTGGCAAAAACTGCTGGGAAAATTGGAAACTAGTGTGGAAGAAATTAAGGCTTGACCCACACCTAACACCACATACCAAGATAAGATCTAAATGGATTCATGATTTGGATATAAAGAGTGATATTATAAGCAAATTAGAGGAACATAGTATAGTTTACCTCTCAGAACTGTGGAGATGGAATAAAATTATGTCCAAAGAAGAACTGGAAATCTTAATTGACCACCAGATAGATAATTTTGACTATATTAAGTTAAAAGTTTTTGTACAAACAAAACTAATGCAGACAAGATTAGGAGGGAAGCAATAAATGGGGAAATCATCTTTATATGTAAGGGTTCTGATAAAGGTCTCATGTCTAAAATATATAGAGAATTGTCTCTTATTTATAAGAATTCAAGCCATGCTCCAATCGATAAATGGTCAAGGGATATGAACAGACAATTTTCAGATGATGAAATTAAAACTATTTCTAGTCATATGAAAAGGTGTTCCAAATTACTATTGATCAGAGAAATGCAAATTAAGACAACTCTGAGGTACCACTACACACCTGTCAGATTGGTTAGAATGACAGGAAAAGATAGTGACAGGTATTGGAGGGGATGTGGGAAAACTGGGACACTGAAACATTGTTGGTGGAACTGCGAATGGATCCAACCATTCTGGAGAGCAATTTGGAACTATACTCAAAGAGTTATCAAACTGTGCATACCCTTTGACCCAGCAGTGTTTCTACTGGGCCTATATCCCAAAGAGATTTTAGAGGAGGGAAAGGGCCCCACATGTGTAAGAATGTTTGTGGCAGCTCTTTTTGTAGTGGCTAGAAATTGGAAAGTGAATGGATGCCCATCAATTGGAAAATGGCTGAATAAATTATGGTATACGAATGTTATGGAATATTATTGTTCTATAAGAAACGACCAGCAAGATGATTTCAGAGAGGCCTGGAGAGACTTACATGAGCTGATGCTGAGTGAAATGAGCAGAACCAGGAGATCATTATACACAGCAACAACAATACTATATGATGATCAATTCTGATGGACATGGCTCGCTGCAACAAAGAATTGTCTCAAACCAGTTCCAATTGTTCAGTGAAGAAAGCCATATACACCCAGAGAGAGGGATATGAAATGTGGACCACAACATAACATTTTCATGCTCTCTACTGATGTTTGCTTGCATTGGGTTTCCTTTCTCATATTTTTTTTTCTTGTAGATACGATTTTTCTTGTACAACAAAAAAAGTAAGTGTGGAAATATATATATACATATTCAATTTGTCAAGTATTTTAACATAATTAACATGTAGTGGATTTCCTGCCTTCTAGGGGAGGAGTGGGGACTAGGGGGGGAAAATTTGGAATGGAAAGCTTTGTAAGGGTCAATGTTGAAGAATTACCCATACATATGTTTTGCAAATAAAAAACTTTAATAAAGAAAAAAAAAAGTTACGTTTCCCAGGGTCCTGTCCTTCATTCCTCATCCCTTATTAGATAATTCAGAGAATATCCTCATTCGAGGGGTCCAGACAACCCTGTTGCTCTGCCTCACTAGTAACCAGGCAGTCTCTTATTACTGCCATATCAGCACCAAAAATGCTATATAAATTTGAACTTGAGTGTCTCTGGGACTTGGCTTAGAGTGTTTATACTGCTGTGTGCTTGAGTCATTGGAGTTGGGGACAATGCTTGTGGTATGAGGGTACCCCTCTATGCCGTTGCCCTTTGTCATCTGTTCTTCCACAGCTGCCATCCCCAGCTCCCTTCTCATTTGCTCTGCTTGGTAGTAGGTAGGGAGGGAGAATTTACTTTCAGTTCTAAACATCTGCTGCGAAGAAAATAGACTTCAGTAGTAGTCAAAACTATAAAACAAGAAGGTGGGGGGAGGGAGCTTCCTGCTGGTGCTAAGGCAAGGGGATTTGTGCCCTTTCTTAGAATTGAAAAAATTATCTCTTGGCTTTAAACTAAGAGAATATAGTAATACATGACTTTCTCTCAGGAAGAGATACCCAAGGATTTTAACTAAAGTAGATTCCATATTGACCATATGTCCAGCAGTGCAGCATCCTGCAGAGATGGAACTGGAAATAAGAAACCAGTGGACCCTGCAAAGTAACATCAGTAAAATGATTTCAGAGGGCAATTCATTTAGTTTTTCCTTTAAGAATTTGGATGCTATACTACTTAGTCCATATATGTTTACTATTAACATTACTTCATTGTCCATAATTCCTTTTAGCAAAACGTAATTTCCCTGCTTATCCCTTTTATTTAGGTCTTTTGTTGTTTTTGTTTTGACTGAGATCATTAATGCAATCCTTGCCTGTTGTTATTTCACCTGAATTATGATACCTTCTGCTCCAGCTCAGAAAAAAAAATGTTAGAGCCCTGAAATATCAGAAGTCTGAATTGTTGCTCTGTGTCTGTGTGCTGGCCACAAGCCTTTCCTATGGATATGCCTCAAGAGCACTTTTCAGCTCTTCCTATTAGTCTTTGTGTATTTGTGACAAAATGTGTCCCTGGTTTATGGGAGAAATGTGCTATTACTACTTATCTTATTGTGCCATTTCAGTGGCTTTACCTTGAACTAATTGTGTCCTTTGCTCAACTATAAAAGCAAAAATATTGGTGCAAATTGTACTTTTAGGGGGTATAAATGCACACAGTTTGAAGAGAGGGTATCTACCACAGGATCCATCCTGTAAATTGGAGGCAGGGTACTTAAATGTGATAGATGCATCAGAATTTTACAATAAAATATCATATGAAGCCTATTGGCAACAATTATCAACATCAAGGATCAGGAGAGAATAAATGAAAGAGGTAGAATTGTAGTTGATTGTTAGAAAAAGGATGCTCACTTCTAAGTGGGCAAGTTTTGGGGAATCAACCACGATTGGTAAATGAGAAAAGGAGAGAGGGGAGATATGTCTCCTTAGTTTGTCTAATCAATGATATGTATGATCATATACACATTTCAGAACATCAAGGATCCATGATTCCATTGGCAGTGGGTCCTCTGTCAGAATCATGAATTCTGGGGTTTTGTGATGGCTGAATTGAGGAATTTGAATAGTTATGATTTATAAGTGGGATTAGATTTGCTCTACTTGGCCCTGGAGGGCAGAATTATGAACCATAAAGAGAAGATACCAAGAAAAAATATTTAGTTTGATTTTTAAAAAATCTTCCTGACAATTGCAGCTACCTCAAATTGAAATGGGAAGTAATGATTTCCCTCTCATTGTAGGTCCATAAGCAAAAGATAGATGGTTACCCATCAGTATATTGTAGGGGGTATTGTTGTGTAGGTATTGGTTAGCCTAGATGACCCCTGAGGTCCATTTTAGCTCTGAGACTCTGGAGTAGAGTGACTTGAGCCAGGGGCTGTGGGTTCCAATCCTGATTTGTCACTTGCTACTTATCTGAGTGGATAATTCACAAACACTCCTTATCTGTAAAATGAAGGGGGTAGAATAGGGCTTTAAAGGTCACTTCTAGCTCTAAATCTGTGATCTGATGAAGGTAAAAGAAAATAGATGAAATGATTTTCATTTTGTATCTTTGTTTCTTGTGTGTTTCATTTGACCTTCTCAATAAATTAAGCATTATCTTCTCCAGCCCTTAGGAGCAACAGAAAGCCTACTACTAGCCAGGAACATATAAGGACTTATCTGGAGGTCAATAACAACAATAAATGAGGAAGGTGGATCTAATTAGTTAAAATAAGTTTTGCTTATTTATGATCTTCTTTTTGCTTTTGTCTGCAATAAGGGCAACTAGGTGGCGCTGGAGAAGGAAATAACAAATCAGTACAGTTTCTTTGCCAAGAAAACTCCAAATGCTTTTGGAATCATTTGGAAATGATTGAGCGATGAAGCATTAGTTTAGGGTAGGAATGTAACTAAATGCTGATCAGAGCCACCAAACATCCTGTATCAAGATATCTCTAGAAAAGGCAAGATCAATTATACATGGCAACAAAAAGATTACACGATGACCAATTCTGATGGACATGGCTCTCTTCAACAATGAGATGATTCAGACCAGTTCCAATGCTCTTGTGATGAAGAAAGCCATCTACACCCAGAGAGAGGACTGTGGGAACTGAGGGTGGTTCACAACATAACATTTTCACTCTTTTTGTTGTTGTTTGCTTGCATTTTAATTTCCTTCTCATTTTTCTCGTTTGATTTGATTTTTCTTGTGCAGCAAGATAATTGTATAAATATGTATGTATATATTGGATTTTACATGTATTTCTACCATGTTTAACATATATTGGACTACTTGCCATCTAGAGAAGGGGGTAAGGGAAGTGGGGTGAATTGGAACACAAAGTTCTGCAAGGGTTAATGTTGAAAAATCATCCATGCATATGTTTTAAAAATAAAAAGCTTTAGTAAAAAAAAATGAAAGTCCTGAAAAAAAATTGGAAAAATAAATAAAACATTTCAGAAGGAAGAGAATTCAAAAAAGAAAGAAAAATAAAAGGCAGGATCTGTTCATCCTAAATAACAATGCTCACAGAAACTGAGACTTCAGGATAGTGAACCAGTGTGATAAATAGGTAGCTTGCCTAGCAGTCAGTCATAAGGGTGAGGCAGGAGAGTTATTGGAAAGAGAGCAGAAGGCTTAAGTTCTCATTTCAAGTAAGTAAAAAGGGAAATGACAAGGAGAATTGTGTGGCAGTGTGACATTTCCTCATCAGTGGAACAGAGTAATGATTCCTGTAGGACTTGCTTCATCAAGTTGTGGTAAGTACCAAGTTTTTGTAAAGCACAACATGAATGTCTGCCCATGCCTCCCCAACACTGGAATAGTCAGGAAACTGTCTCAGACACTTATTAGCTCTGTTGTCCAGTCATTCAGTTATGTGAAGCTCTTCATGACCCCATTTGAGATTTTCTTGGCGTAGATACTGGAATGGTTTGCCATGTCCTTCTCCTGCTCATCTTACAGATGAGGAAATAAATGGGTGATTCTGGGCAAAATACTGAACTTCTCAGCCTTAATTTACTCATCTATAAAATGAAGATAATAGTACTTAAAGGACTGTTTTGAGGATTAAATCTCTCTCTCTCTCTCTCTCTCTCTCTCTCTCTCTCTCTCTCTCTCTCTCTCTTTCTCTCTCTTTCTCTCTCATTAATGTGTGTAAAACTTTCTGTAAAACTTATTTGTTGGGGTAGCTAGGTAGCGTAGTGGATAGAGCACCAGCCCTGAAGTCAGGAGGACCCGAGTTCAAATCTGGTCTCAGACATTTAACATTCTCTAGCTGGGTGACCCTGGGCAAGTCACTTAACCTCAATTGCCTCAGGGGAAAAATACCTTATTTGTTTTAATGGTGTATTGACTATAGCCAGTTATCTAATTTAAGCCACTTGACTAATAGATGAAGCCTTTCACTAAAAGCCCAACAAATGATCATGTCACCACTGCCTCAGTGACACCCTGGTATGTAAAGAAGAATTGTCTCTACCATTTATTAGCTCTGTGACCATGAATATGTCACTTCTACTCTCTGATACTCAAGTTTTCTCACTTGTGAATCCTTAATATCCTTTTCTGTTCTGATATTCTTTATATCTCTATCAGTTCCACCTCTTTTGACCCATAATGATTTCCTTGACATCCTCAGAAAAGTAAAATGTATTTAACACTTTTCTGAAGGATCTAGCTGTGACTGGATTGAGGAGTTATTCTTAGGGGATTAGGGGGTAGCAGGATGATATCTGGTAAGAACTCACTGTTCCAAGTCAGTCAATAGAGGAGAAGGAACCCCAAACTGAAACCTAGATATACCTCTACTTTTGTCTGCTAAGGTATCTTGCAGACTCATCTGAGAAAACTTCATGGGTGGGGAAGCTCCAAGGGAATGGAGACATTATGGGAATGGGATCTTGCTGAATACTTTTAAATCTCTTGGTGAAGCATTAATTCTCTCATCTGCTGGAAATTTCACAATCCTGTGCCCTCCCTCCTCTCAATCCTCCTCCAGTGTCAAACACTGGGGAAGGGATTTAATGTTCAGAGCCCTTAAATGTCACCATAAAGCAAGGCAGATGAGATTTTTACAGTGACAATCTTTCACTCACATTTCTTGGAGGAAAAAAAAAATCAGACATGGGCAAAGGGAGGGAAAACAGGCAGACAGTTTAAAAAAAAAACAAACCTTCTATTAACTCAACTTCTGCTCTAACTATGGTGGCATTTACCAAAGGAGGTCTAGAAATCCTCCTTTAGAGATAGCAGCTACTTTCAGATTATGCTGATAAAAAAAAAGAAGAAGAAGTTATGAAATAAAGTGACATTTGCTTCCTTGGAGCAGCTTACCTTCTCTGCTGCCCAAAACCTATTTCTGTGGTGAAGCATGTTGGGCTTGGGGATGAGTTGGCTCCTTAGAGTTAATGCTAAGACTTTCTGGAAGCCACCCATTGCCACCAGGCACTCTCACAGATTTATTTATTTGTTTGTTTTTGTCTCTATTCAAAAGCAATGACAGAATGGGAGCAGAAATTCAAGTGCTTAAAGGGTCCTATGGGCCAAAGTTGGATCCCCTCCAGACTAAAACTTCATTCTCCCTTTAGCTGACTGTACTATTGGCAAGTCTAAATATCAGCCTGTTCCAGCTTGAAAATGTGAAAATTAAGAAAAGAATCTTTAAAAAAAAAAGGAATGAGTCATCTTTGGATCTCTTAAGCATCCTGGCTGGTTTAATTCTAGTCTTAGCTGCCTGTCTGTCTCACTACTTCCCTTGGATCTGGATGTCTGGAGCATGGTTGTTGGAGACCAGAATTTAAAAAAAAAAAAAAAAAAAACAACAACCTTGAAGAAACATATCATATGGTCTTCAAGTGGGCTGGTCCCAGAGAGGACTTTTCTTGGTTTTAGGTAACAATCAGTATTCTTATGAAATCAGTTGAGAAGGAAAAGATTAGAATAAGGTCTAAGCCAGTCAAGTCAAGAATATAGTGGCTGTATTTAGAACTCAGGAGAAGTATTGTATGAGAGCATAAAATTTCTGATTATGAGGCCTAGATCTGCCATTAATTCTATAGGAATATGGAAAAGTTGTTTCAAATAATTATGGAACTTATAGCTGAAAGTAACTTTGTTGTTGTTCAGTTATTTCAATTGTATCCACTCTTCATAACCCTATCTGGTTTTTCTTAGTAAAGACATTGGAGTGGTTTGCCATTTCCTTCTCCAGCTCATTTTACAGATGATGAAACTGAAGCAGCAAAGTTAAGTCACACAACTAGAAAGTATCTGAGGTCAGATCTGAAGTCAGGTCTTCCTGACTCTAGACCCAGCATTCCATCTACTGCATCCCTCCTCCATAAAGTAAATAGCATATTGTAAATAGCAAAAGCAATATTCACATTCATATTTTCTGATTTCAAATCTAAGGCTCTTTTAATATCTCTAGGTCCATTTCCTCCTTTATAAAATAACATTGTTGGGCTACATGATCCCAAAGGACCTTTTAAGCTCTGACTTTCTTGTTCTTATCCAGGTCTGACATCCTATGCTCTAAGGTCCTTTCTAGTTCAGACACCATTCTGAGGTCCCATAAGACTATAACACTTTATATTCTAAGGTCCCTTCCAGAGCTAATATTTATGAGTCTTTGAATATAAACAGAATAAGAAGGTGCTTTGTGTAGTGCTTTACAGAAAACCTTAATATAATTTAAAATCAGATCAGTGGAGTGATGAAGGCAGAGTGGGTGATGAAGGCAGAGCGTTATAACTCTTGAACAACCTGTGACTCCTCACCCACCATTCACATGTACACTGCAAGGCTAGCCACATTTGTAGGCAGAATAGACAACCTTCTGTGTAATTTAATTTAAGGATTACTGTCCTCTGGACCTGCAATATTATCATTAGAGATGAATTTTTTTGAGTTTGAGGGATTTTTCAATTCATTGTACTAGCTGATATGTGCTGAGTGTCATGCCTTCCAAAGGTAGAATCACACGCACACACCCCTTTTTAGAAGAGATAGCATTCAGCAGATATCAGCAATGTTTTATTTGGGGATTAGTTGACAGTTTTCTGAGACAATAATAGACAATAATAAGGCAAAGGTGAAGAAAGAAAGTAGAAGGAGTGAATGGGGGAATAGATTTTATTTTATTGGGGGGGGTTGAGGAAAGATTTATTTCAAACATAATGTGATATTTCCAATATTGTTCAGCTCATTTGTACCTCTTCTGAATTACCTTCTGCTCTTTTTATTTATTTTAAATAATTTATCAGTGTTCTTTCCCCTCCCCCTTTTTTTGGCTTTGCTATCATCATATTCTAATTCCACCTTAAAAAAAATCCTTCCCCTGTAACAAAGAAATATAGGTAAGCAAAATAAATCCATGCTTTGGCCAAGTTTCATCTGCCACCTCTAGTCTATTACTTCTCTGCCAAGAAATAGAAAGCACGATTATCATCATTTTTCTGGAATCCTGATTGGTTATTGTGTTTATTGTCTTTTATGATTGTTTTCTTTCATGGGACACTTTACAAAAAAAATTTTTTTAAAGATACTAAGGCTAGATTGTACTCCTTTCAATTTCAAGGGCACTGCACCGCTGCCATCTTTGGAACTCTGCCTTTGCGGCATTGTAAGAGCTTACTTGGAAAAAGAGATAACAAATGAAATGGTAAAAAACAAAAAAAAAAAACAAAACAAAACAAAACCAGACTTTACATAGAGACCCACACAGCAACCTGAATTATTCCAAATTGGGGGCAGAGAGGAAGGGCAAAGTAGAAAGTTATCTGGGATCACAGACATGTGAAAAGATTGCTCTGTGTGGAAACTGTATCTTGTTGATCCAAAGACACAAGATCCACTGAGAGAAAAAATAAAACTAACCACTCATTTCCTTGGAGCAAACAAATCCTTCCTCAGTTTCCCTGGAAGGTATAAAGTATTTTTCCTATGCAGGATGCCTCCTGCTAGAAATCTGTTAAGAAGTCTGTGGAATTTTCATGCATCTTAGTTACTGGATGCAATCAGAATGGTGGCAGCTTAGCAAAATGAGATTGAAATCAGCTTTCAAACAGTCAAGTGCTCACCTGAACCTACAGAGAGGAACAAATCCAGGGTTGGGGCCTGATGCGTGGGCATAACTAGAGCTCCAGAGCTTAGCTCTTCCACTGAGCTTCCTCTGCATGATTGCATCTGGAATGGAGACCAAAAAAAAAAAAAAAGGAAAAAAAAAGGGGGGGGGAGAGAGAGACAGTCATTATCAGGTTGACATGTGTCAACTTCTCAGAAAGAATGACATCTTGCCAAGTCCCTAAGGATCTTAAATTGATGCCTGCCACTTTTGCCTATGGCTTCTGAAATGTAGGAGAATATGATTTTGTATCTGACTGTGAAAGTTATTATACCATGACTGGACTTCACATGGCTTCTAACTGAACCCCAGAGTCCAAAACATTGTTGATGAGTCATATTTGACTTTTCATGAAGCTATTTGGGGTTTTCTTGACAAAGATACTGGAATGGTTTGTCATTTCCTTCTCAGCTCATTTTACAGATGGGGAAACTGAGGCAACCAGATTTAAGTGACTTGCCTGAAGTCACACAGCGAAGAAGTTTCTGAGGGCAGATTGGAACTCAGGAAGTTGTCTTCCTGACTCCAGACCTGGCACTCTATCCACTGCACTACCTAGTTGCTCCTAAAAGTTTTTTCTTTCCTTTTCTTCTTTTTTCTCTTTTTTTAGGGGTAGACATATGGCAAAGGAAGGCTTAAATAAAATACAACGTCCACTTGGAAGTTCACAGAATCACAGGATTTTCAAGTAGGAAGAGACCATCCTTGTGCCGTTTACACAGAAGGTTGACACTAAGTCACATTCCAAAAGGAATCCTCACAATAATATAACTGAGAAGCCACCCAGTCTCTTCTTGAAGATCTCCATTGAAAGGTCCCTTACTATATCTTGACATAATCCATTCCACTTTGAGGAAGCTCAAATCTCACTAGAAAATGTCTCATAATATTAAGCCCAAAGGGATCTTCTTGCAGCTCCTCCCCATTGTTCTCAGTTTCTGGAGTCAAACAGATCAAGCTTTTTGATGATTCTACTTAAATCATTTTTTCTGCCTTTCTTTATTGACGGCTCTTCTTCTACTTGTAAAATGACCAAATATCTGCTTTTTTCCCCCCAGACAAACCATTCCTAGTTCCTTCAAGGATCCTTACTCAAATTAAATTGAAGGCCTTTTATCATTCCTAATGGTCATCCTCTATGCTTATCAATGTCTTTCTTGGCACTTAGAACTAATTACAATACTGAATGGAGATAAGAATAATAATCTTATACCTAGAAGTGTGACCTCTCTCAAGGTTACCCAATTTAGTTTTTGGGACTGCTGAACTACACCCCTGACTTAGACTTAGCTAGCAGATTACTTAAAGCCCCAGATCTTTTTCAAACTGTTATCTGTATCTCCCCCATTTTCCTTTACTTGAGAAATTGATATTTAAGCATTTTTGAATTTAGAAATGGGAAGAAATTTCACAGATAATGAAACTGAGGCCCAGTTTGATTAATTGGCTTCCTCAGAATCTCACAAGCAACACAAATGGAATTTCAACTTTACATCCTTTGATGTTAAACCCAGTATCTTTCTAATAGAGTGTGCTGTCTCAAGAGAGAGAAGATTATAAAGATAGATGAATGCTTCCTCCTTCCTGGTCCAAAATCAATATCCCTTTCATCAGAAGCCTAACAAGGAATTGTAACTGGCGATCAGATGTAAGCAACAATAACATGATATCATTGCCTTGCATGTTCGTGTAGGGTCTATCAAATTATTTGAACAAAAGCTAATCAGCCAAAAAACATTTATTAAACATTTAACTGTGTTCTAGATAGTACAGTGGATAGAAAGCTGGTCTTGGAATCAGGAAGACTCATCTTCAGCCTCAGACATTTACTAGCAAATGACCCTGGTCATGTCACTTAACCCTGTTTGCCTTAGTTTCCTCATCTGTAAATAAGCTAGAGAAAGAAATGGCAAATCCCTCCAGCATCTTTGCCAAGAAAATCCCAAATAAAGTTACAAAGAATTGGACCAACTGAAATAGCTGAACAACAAACAAACACTATGTATTAAATGCTGGGCTCTGAACTAGCAAAAAAGAAAGGCTCTAAGTAAAAGTTAAAAATGCTCTATGTAAACAATAAGAACAAAAAAATCCCTTAGTCCTGATTATCAAAAAGTTCATGTTTCTCTGGAGAGGTAATATGAAAATATCTTAATAAGCAGAAGAAATAGAGCAAATCAAAGTAATCTGAAAAGGGAAGACATTAGAAAATAGTAGGGATAGGAGAAAGTGGGATGTGGATGAGGAAGGAAAGAGGTATTACAGTTCAGTCTTGAAGAAAGCCAAGGAAACTGAGGCAGAGAAAAGGAGCCAACATTTTTTTTAGTGCCAGACAGTATTAGGCAATGTGGATTATGTAAAAGGAGTTGAAATCTGGTATATATCTTCAAAAAATTTTCAATCTAGTTGAAATAAGTTGGATAAGATATCATCACCTATGTATGAATCTTACATCCCTACTCTAAAAAAAGTTCCAGTTAGGCAAGGAGGAAGGAGAAAGAAAAGAAAAAGGAGGAAGAGGAAGAAGAGGAGGAGGAGAAAAAGAAAGAGGAAGAGGAGGAGAAGGAGAAGGAGAAGAGGGTCCAGAACTGACCCCTGGTTTACATTCATGCACAAAAGTCATTCTGTTCAGAGAATAAAGGATCACTCTATTAGAGGGAAGAATAGTGAGAAACAAATCTAGAGAAGGAGGTTGGACCAGGATGGAAAGAACTGTAGAAATCCTCTAATCCAGCTTTCTTACTTTACTTTAAGGGGGAAACGGAGCCAAGAAACATTGAATGGCATACCTAAAATAACTAATCATTACTCTAAATTGAGTAATGATTAGTAGAGCTGGGATTAAAACCCAGGTTCTCTGACTTCAAATCTGGAAATCTTTGTGCTGCACCATATAGCTAGAAGGCCTTAAATGCCTGAGTAATGAGATTCATTTGCTCAATAGACAGCAGAAATGTCCAAAGGAAGGAATGCAACCAGAGGATCTTGAAGATCCCTGCTGGCACTAAGATCTTTGATCCAAATGAAAAAGTCATGCTGTGCTACATGCAGAAAGAGAGCTGGTAACTCGACCAAAAAGCCATCTTTGCTCACAATATTTTACAAAAATGCATCCTCAAAGCACTTCCAGCCTCACAAAGTGCTTTCCTTCAACAAGCCTGTAGAGTAGGAAGTGCCAGCTTTGCATTTTTACAGAAGGAAATGAAGGTGAAGGCATTTTCTCTCAATCAAATAGCCAGATGGCCAGCCTCTGATGTAGCTTACCACTCTCCAGCTTCTTCCTCGGGAATCTGCTGGCCATCCTGAGTAAAACCTCCATGCAAGTAAGAGATGGGCCCAAATATCCAAAGGATAGCAGGGGAACTCCCTTTCTGAACAGTCATTAAATGCCAGGCTCAGCCTCCTGTTAGTTGCAGGAGTTTCCATGTATCCTCTCTCATTGGTGAATCAGCTCTCCCTCACACAGGGCCTCCAGAGGAAAGTTATTCTTTCAATGCACAATTAGAGCAAATAAGTGGAACACAAATTAATTCAGCGCAAAAGTGGAACAAATTTTGTGATTTGCAAGGCAAATCAACATCAAATTCTGTAATAGCATGGTAGGACTCCCCTTTGGGAATTGCCAAACAATGCTTGGTGAGCAGTTAAGGCCATTGTAGGCAGCCACTTTGGGACTTGTTAATATGTCCATGATAGAGTCTGCTCTCAGATTCCCCAGGACCTCCTGACTTTGTCTTAAGGCAGAAAATCTGGCAACCTGGAGAGGTCATTTGAACCCTTACCTCTACCTCTAAGAAAGACTACTTCAGAGGTGTCTTTATGGAGAAGCAGCTATTTTATTTTTAGAGAATTGAGAATGATTATGCACATTTTTCCCTTGGGGAACCATTTCAATTCCAAATCAAACATTCCCATATTTTCAGTACCCCTTTTTAGACACAACATATTCTTGAAAACTGTATCTTAAAGTGAATCTCTGTAAGAGAAAAACATGGCTTGTGTGAAGAAATGGAAGCTTCTTTAGAGATTATTTAAGCTCTTCCACAAATCTTAGCCATGTGTATTTTGTCTTCACCTATTTAGCCATGGATAGACTCCTGTGAATAAGCAGGTAAGTAAGTGTTTATTAGCAATGTACAATGGGCAGTGTTTATATCTTTATTAGACTATGTCCCTATGCCATTCCAGAATCAGATTCAAACTATATATGGAGGTTAAGGTGAATCAACACTTCAAAAAATTGGTGAATTACTTGGTAACAATTTATATAGTAGTTTGCTGCAAAGTGCTTCTTCATTTGATCCTTATAACAACCCTCTGTACAGGTGCTATTATTATCCCCATTCTACAGATAAGAATACTGAAGCTGAGAAAAAACAAATTGCAGGATTTTCCAACTTAGGGCAAAGTCAAAAAATCCTGGGGAAGCTGAGAGCAGATTCAAGGATTATATAGATAGTAAATATCTGAGGCAAGATTTGATCTCCAATGTTCCTGGCTCCAAATCTGGGTTGTTGTGAAGATCAAATAAGGTAATATTTGTAAAGCATTTAGCACAGTGCCTGGCCCATAGTAGATGCTTTTTAATGCTAGATAATAATAATAATAACTAGTATCATTATTATTACTCTATTCACTATACCACCTACCTGTTAGGAATACTTCCTCTACTACTAAATAGCTTGTAGATAGCTCCAATATACCTGTGTCCAAAGGGGGGGGGAAATGATTTCTGCAGGCCAACTTTCCATTTAACTGGCCATCAGACAATAATCATTTAATGGGCCTTTTCAGATTGGGTGACATCTTGCTCTGTTGGTACAATCTTCTGGAGCCTAGAGTCACTTTGCTCAACAGTAACAATAGGGCATTACAATCAGCAAATAAAGAATAGTAGAAATAAAATGATCACTTTCCCTTTGAACTTGATTACATTTCTGGCTTGTTAATTCTGGATAGCAAGGTCACATGAATAGGGAAATAATTGTTGTTGCTGTTCAATTGTTTAGTAGCATCCAATTTTTGACTTTATGAACTAGAGCATACCAGACTCTTCTATCCTTCACTTTCTCCTGAAATCTGTACAAGCTCATGTTCACTACTTCCATGATACATCTATCCATCTCATACTCTGCTGTCCCCTTCTCCTTTTGTCTTCAATCTTTTCCACCATTAGGATTATTTCTTCTCATTATATGGCCAAAGTGTTTAAGCTACAGTTGTAGTATTTGACCTTACAATGTCTCAATTAATTTATTTAAGTGTTTATTTGATTTGATCTCTCTGCTATCCAAAGGACTTTCAAAAGTCTTCTCAGCACCACAATTCAAAAGTGTTGATTCTGTGGTACTCAGCTTGTATTCTCATTTCTACGGCCATACTTTGCTACTAGAAAAATCACTGTTTTGACTATATGAATCTTTGTTGACAAGGTGATGTCTCTGCCTTTTGGCATGCAGTTCAGATCTACCATAACTTTCCTTCCTAGGAACAAGCATCTATTAATTTCATGGTTGCAGTCACTACCTGTAGTCATCTTTGAGCCCAAGAATATAAAATCTGATACTGCTTTCATTTCTTCACTTTCTATTTGCCAGGAAGTGATGAGACCAATTGCCATGATCTTAAGTTTTTTGTTTGTTTTGTTTGTTAAGCTTCAAGCCAATTTTTCCGCTCTCATCTTTCCACTCCTCAAGAGGCTTCTTAATTCTTCGTCGCTTCTTGTCATCAGAGAGGTATTGTTTTAATATGAGAGATTGTTGCTGTTTGTTCCAGCAACTTCAATGTTAGCTTATTTTTCATCCAGCAAGGAATTGTGCATGATATACTCTGTAAAAGTATATATAAGCTACATAAATAAGGTGACAGTGTATAGCCTTGTCATATTCTTTTTCTGATCTTAAACTTTATACAGATTCATCAAGAGTCAAGTAATTACTCTGGTATTCCCATCTTTTTGAGGATTTGTCACATTTTGTTGAGAACCAGGAAGGCTTCCTTGAAGTTAATGAAGCAGAAGTAGATTTATTTATTTATTTCATGGAATTCTCTTGCTTTCTTTGTAATTTAGAGAATATTGGCAATTTGGTCTCTAGTTCTACTGTCTCTTCAATTGAGCCTGCTCTTCTAGTAATTCTTGGTTCACATATTGCTGAAGCCTAAAATTTGAATAATCTTAAGCATTATTTTGCTGGTTTATGAATGGATCTCTATTGTTCAGTAATTTGAACATACAAACTCAAAATGGGATTTATTCTCTTCTCTATTTTGTTCAGGTTTTTTTTTTTTTAACACTATAGCCTGATCTTAGCATTCAGTGAAATTCAACAAGGATTTATTAAGTGCCTATTATGTATCAGGTGAGCAATTAAGTGGCACAGTAGACAGAGGACTAGGCCTGGAGTCAGGAAAGTTCCTCATCGTGAGTTCAAATCCTGTCTCAGATTCTTACTAGCCGTGTGACCCTGGGCAAGTCACTTAACTTATTTGTCTCACATATAAAATGAGCTGGAGAAAGAAATGGCAGATCACTCCAGTATTTTTTTTCAAGAAAACATCAATATGGTCACAAAGAGTTATTCAGTAACAACTGAAAAGCAATAACAACATGTGACAGGTATTATATTAGGACAGATGAAACAAACTGTGACCACCCTTAAGGAGCTTATATTCTACTGGGATTTGGGACACAACAGCATGTACATGGATAAACATACAACCTATACAAGTTAAATACAAATGCTCACAACTGAGTCTTGTTTTATGTAATAGGTGGCACTTCAGAGCTACCAATTCTGAAAGGCAGAGATGAGGGGAAAGTGTTTGTGTATTCTGGGAATGGGCAGCAACCAGTGACACAAAGAAATGAAAGCAAGAAAGGGATGTGGCCTGTGGGAAACATTGGGTTGGCCAGCTTGGCTGAATTCTAGAATTCATGAAGGAGAATACTGAAAATTAAATTGGGAAAAATGAATTGGTGCCAAACTGCAAAGAGTTTCTAATGCCAAACAGTGGAGTTCCTAATGTATCCTTGGTGAAATGGGGAGACACCTATCAAAAAAGGTAATAGCAACACTTCCATAGCACTTTCAGATTTACCAAGTGTTTTTTGCTCACAACAAAGTAAGGAAGGAAATAGTAGTGTCATCATCCCTACTTTCTAGATGAAACTGAATCAAATTGGTTCAAGAGTCTTTCCCACAGTTGCCACTAAGGATTGCTAAGGCCATGTCTCAAACCCTGACTTAGAGTATACTCAATTTTTCTCTCTGCTACAGAACACTCAGAATGATTTTCTGGTTGTTTTCTAGAGAGTTTTCAGGATTTTCTTTTTTTTTTTTTAAGAAAAGGCAAATTGTGACACTGAAACTACACTGCATAAGAATGACTTTTCAGTTGTAAAGTGGGACACTGTAACTGAAAATGTATGCATTTGGGTAATGCAGAAATGGTGATTTAGTCAAGAGGGTCATGCTGAAGATAAAGGAAAGCATGATGCAATTAAGATGAAGACCAAGTGCCTAAACAGGAGACAGCAGGCATGTAAGGCTAGAGAGAAGGTTTCTATGTAGGAAATCAGAGTTGGTAATCTGACTAAAGGATATTGATGTTTGCAAAGCCTTGTTAATAGCTAGCATTTTTTAGAGAACATGTACATAAGCTATTTCATTTGATGTAGGGGCAATTGTTATTTTCCCATTTTACAGAGGAGGAAACTGAGACTGAAAAAAGTTAACTGACTTGCTTAGGATCATACAGTCCCATCTGCTATACCATTTTGGCAAAGGGTGGGGGGTAGGGGTGGGGAAGAGAGGAATAATTTTTCTTTTTTTTTAAATCAGGAATGTTCTTGAAAATCTAGACATATGGTCAGCTCAACTGAAGAAGCATGAAATAGCAAAGGAAATTTATGTGTTAAAAGGGAGGGGGAAAATGAAATTGAGATTTTGGATTTCTAAAGAAGCATTTTCCCCCAAAAAAAAATTAATTGTAAAAATCACCTTCCTTAATAATTGTCAGAGAATCCTTTGATGTCACATTTTACCTCAGAATAGAATTGTGACAATTTTTTTATTAAGTACACATGTAGAATGTGAGAGGCGTCATTCTTGATGTTGGCATTTGTGGTAAGTAGTAGAGCAGGCTGGAAACATGAAACATGGAAGAACAATAATTGGAAGCAGGAGAGCCAAGTTCTAGACTTAATTCTACCAGTGTGTAACTCTAAATGAGTCATTTAACCTCTATATCCCAAGTTCCTTATCTCAGCTTAACCTACTGGACTGAGCAGTGACTAAAATGTGAATCCTGGAGTCAGGAAGGCCAAAGCTCAAATCTAAGTGTACTTAGATGCTTAGATACATATTAGTTAGATGAATCTGGGCAAGTCATTAAATTTTAAGTTTCATTTTCCTCCTCTGCAAAATGGAGGCAATAACTACCACCATCATAACACCTGGCTCAAAGGGTTATTGTCAGAATCAAATGCCATAATATAAGTAAAGTGCTTTGCAGACCTTTAAGTATTATATAAGGGCAAACTATTATTATTATTATTATTGTTATTGTTATTTCTAAGATACAGAGAATATCAAATGAAAAATCATACTAAATTTTAAAACATAGTCTAGTATCCACATTTATCTCGAGGTTTCATTCTTTCAGTATTCAAATCTTCCTTTTCTGTTCTAATCACATTTCCTATCATTTTATACCAATCATAGACCTGAACTCCATCACTTATTAGCCAAATCAGGTTGGACAAATCACTTAATTCATTTTCTAAGTGTGTAAAATGATGGTTATGATCCTAGTCCAGTTTCCCTCACAAAGATATATTCAACTCAAATCAATAAATTCTTATTAAACATCTATGATATGCAAAAAGATTCAAAGTTAAAGAACTAAATAGACTCTGTCCTCAAGGATCTTACATTCTGTTGGGGAAAAGCATAAGTAAATGTATATAGAATAATTACCTTAAGGAAGAGTACACTAATAACTGAGGAAATCCAAAAATGCTTCTTATAGAAAGTGACTCGAACTGTGAAGAGAACTAGGGATTGATTTCAAGTAGCTGAAGTAGGTAAAAAGAACATGCCTATAAAAGAAGCATAGCCTGCCGAGGTCAGAGATTGGATACTGTATATTATATATGAGAAACAGCAAGAAGTTCAGTTTGACTGGAACTCAAGAATATAAGGAGGAAATCTATATAAACAGTTTAGAAAGACAGATTAATAAAAATGTAAAAGACAAAGGAGAATACGTTTTATCTTAGATACAGTAATAATAATAGCATGTAATATTTTATGATTTTTCAAAATATATCTCATATATTCATTTGATCCTCAAATCATTATTATCCCTTTTTACAGATGAAAAATTTAAGACTGAGAAAGGTTAAACAATTTTTCCAATGTTGCACGTTTAGAGAATGTCTGAGCTAAAGATTTGAATTCAGGTTTTCCTGACTCCAAGTCTAGCAATCTATCCATTATTCCCCTTAGATCTCTATTATGACAAATCAAGACAAGAGGTGATCTGGATCTGGATTAGAGTGATGGCCTTATGAATCAAGAGAAAGGACCATAAAATAATAGGAATAGAAGGAACCTATCCAACCCTCTCATTTCACAGATGGTGAAATTGAGATCCAGAGAAGTCCAATAATTTGCCCAAGATCACAGAGGTAGTGACTTGTCATCTAATTCCCAATTTGTCATTCTTTCCTTTGTACCACTTTGATGCATTGGGGACAGATGTGAGAGCTGTTGTAGAGGAAGACATGACAAAACTTGGCAACTGGATTGGGGAGGGAAAGGTGAGAGATGAGTCTAGAATGTGAACTTGCATGTCTAGGATAGCAAAAGATTAAATGAGAAAATAAATGTCAGTATACCTTGTAAATTGTAAAACACTAAATGCCTGTGCAATAATTATTATTATATTAAAATTCACTGATTACTTTGAAGAGAGAACTTCTAACAGATGCTAATTTTTCTTTTAACACCTTGTGGCTTGTCTCCAAGCTAAGAGGGTGTATCTCCATCTACTGAGTCATCTTGAAAGGAAAAATCAGGCTCTGAGAAATGAGCATTACAACATCTGGAGAGCTGTTAGAATCTTTCCCCAAATGAGACTTTTAAAAATATAGAATGGCCATGCACTTGGGAAGAAGGGATCTTAGAGGAGAAAAAGATGAGATAAAGAAGAGTAGACATCTTTTTCTAATTATCAGTGACACCTATAATTCATATTTGCTCCTTCTTAGAGTTCAAAGTACCCAAAATAACAATTACTTCCTATGACAAAAGTAGAGCCTAATCACATATTCATGGAGTGTCAAAGCTAGACAGTAGCAAGAGCACTGGACTTCTAGAAAAGACCTGAGTTTGAACCTTGCCTCAGATATTGATTGGTTGTATGACCCTGGACAAGTTACTTAAAACTATGCTACAATTTTCTCATTGGTTAAATGAGGAAAATTATAGTACCTACTTCTCAGAATTGTTGTGGGGATAAAATGAAATAATAATAGTAAAATTGTAAAATTTTACATATTAAATGATAAATGCTGGAGAGGATGTGGAAAAATAGTTTCACCAATACACTATTAGCTGTGAATTGGTCCAACCATTTTGGAAAACAATTTGGAACTGTGTTTAAAGGGCTATAAAACCACATAACCTTTGATCACTACTAGGATTATATCCCAAAATGATCAAAGGAAAAAGAAAAGAACATATATGTACAAAAATTTATAGGAGTTCTTTTTGTGGTGACAAAGAATTCAAAATTGAGGGCATGGCCATCAATTGGGGGATGGCTAATCAAGTTATAGTATATGATTGTAGTGGAATATCATTGCTCTATAAGAAATGATGAGCAGGATGGTTTCAGAAGAAAACTTGAAAAGATTTATATGAGCTCATGCAAAGTGAAGTAAGTAGAAACAGGAGAATGTTGTGTTGCTGAGAAGAGCTGAATCAATCATAGCTGATCATCACACAATTATTGCTGGTAGTGTGTGCAATGTTTTTTTCTGATTCTACACATTTCATTTTGCATCTGATTGTACATCTTTCCATGTTTTTTTTTGAAATTTGTTCATCATTTTTCATTACACAATGGTATTCCATTACATTTCTATAACACAACTTGTTTAGCCATCCCCAATTGATAGGCATCACCTCAGTTTTCAATATATTTCCACCACAAAAAGAGTTGCTACAAATATTTTTGTACATGTAGGTGCTTTTTCCTTTTTTATGATCTTTTTGGAATACATATGTAGAAGTGGTATTACTGAATCAAAGGGTATGCATAGCTTGTTGTGCATAGTTCCAAATTGCTCTCCAGAACGGGTGGATCAGTTCCCAACTAATATGAGGACAATTAAAGACTTGGCTACTCTGATAACGACCTTTAATGATCCAAGACTATAAAGGACTTAGGTTGGAAAATGCTTTCCATCTCCAGAGAGAGAATGGATGAACTCTGATTATGATTGAAACATACTTTTTTCACTTTTTTTCTTTTTCTTGTTTTTTGTTTTTGCAACATGTCTAAAATGGACATTTTTTGCATGACTTCTCATGTATAATTGATATATTAATTCCCTTCTCAATGAGTGGGAAAAGGGGGAGAGAGGGAGAGAATTTGGAACTCAATTTTTAAAAATATATATTAAAAATAAATGAATGAATGGATGAATAAATTGAAAAATATGTTCTTTCTACCCTCTTTTAATAGTCAAATGCCTAGGGGAAAACACTATTAACCCTTCTTGTCTTTACTTTTTTAACAACCTCTCACTTTTCAAGCCTTTATAATCTGGCTTTTATCCTTACTACTTGGCTAAAACTGTTCTCTCCAAAGTAGCCAATGATCTCCTTACAACCAAACCCAATGACCTTTTCTCAGGTCTTATCTTTGAATTTTCTTAAATATTTTACCCATTGAACCACCCACCCCTTGCTTCTGGATAGTCCTTTCTTCCACAACAGGAAAAAAAAAATTCTATTGTGATTGAGCCACTAACCTCTGATAATGATGATGATGATATGATAATAATAATGGTAATGATGACAATAGATAGCTTTTGATAGAGTATGTTTAAGGTTTGTAAAACCTTTTACAAATATTATCTTACTTATCCTCACAATAAAGGTTTTTGACTAGCTGAACTCTAAGGTTTCTTCCAACTCTAGTTCTATGAGTCTACAATTTTCTCCTATGTACCTGAATTAAAGATTGGTCAAGATCCTCAGCTGGTCCTGGCACCACTTTGTGGGTGTGTCTCAGAGCTTTCCTTGGGTCAATTTCTCCTTTATTTCCATACTCTTTCTTCATAATGCTATTAATTTTCATGGATTTAACTATCACCTCAATAAATTATTCCTAGATCTGTTTGTCTAGACTTTTTCCTTTTTCTTGAGCTCCAGACCCTCAATTACAAATTTCTACTAGACATGTCCCCTTGGAGATCCTATAAGCATCTAAAACTCAACCCAACCAAAATCAAATTTATAACCTTTCCCCTTAAACTAAACCCCATCTGATTGCCCTATTTCTGTTGAAGGCACTAATCATTCTTTTAGTCATTTAGA
Source organism: Myrmecobius fasciatus (assembly GCA_023553655.1). Taxonomy (NCBI): domain Eukaryota; kingdom Metazoa; phylum Chordata; class Mammalia; order Dasyuromorphia; family Myrmecobiidae; genus Myrmecobius; species Myrmecobius fasciatus. Next base: position 219,406 of record JAJPUD010000502.1, read on the forward strand.
TTAGCAGCAAAAAGGAAGCCCTCAATCTCTCTCCCTCACACCTTATAGCCAATCATTTGCTAAACATAATTGTTTCTATCTCCTCAACATCTCTCACATCTGACGCCTTTTCTCAATGCTCACTATGTCCTCCCTAGTTCAGGCTTCTTGCCTGGACTACCACAATAACTTAATTAGTCTCCCAGCATCCAGTCCCTTCCCTCTCCAATTCGTGCTCCAAAGAGCTACCAAATTGTTATTACTAAAGCATCAATCTGACCACTTCATCCTCCTGCCCAAAAACAGTGGATAGGAGATTCCGTGGCTCTATTGTTTCAGGAGAAAAAACAAATTATTCTACTAAGCATTTGAAGATATCAATCTGTGTTGGCCTTATCTTTCCAGGATGATTAATCCCTTTCATGGGTTGTACTAATCAGCTAAACCAACTCTCATAGATGACCTTCCATCTCCTCTATCTGTGTCTTTGTTTGGACTTTCCAGCATAACTGAAATACTCTCTTTCCCCAACCTTTGCCTCTTGGGATATCTAGTACCCTGTCCCCCAGCTCAACTTTAGTGCCATCTCCTCCAAGAGACCTTTTATGATTCTTACAGTTATCAACTTTGTACTACATATATTCTGAACTCATTTGACATTCATTTTATAGACACTATAACTATCCGTAATTATAAAATATAGTAAGCTCATTAAGGGGATGACTGTTTACTTTTATATTTGTATCCCCAGCGGTTAGCCTAATATCTGGTACACAGTAGGTGTTTAATCAATGCTTATTAAATTATTGATAGGTTAATTGATATAGGTAGGGAAACTCTCCCTAAGGAACAGAAGGAAATACCAGATTTTCAAGACTGAACCTCTGTCTATTCCTGGCTACAGCAAAACTGCTTGACACCAAAAGCAGACTGGATCTTCCATTCTCACCCTTCTCCATACGCTGCTCCCCCTCTCCCTTTTTCTCTGAGGGTGGATTGGAAGAAAAGGGGTGTGATAACAGTTTGTTACAGCTTACTCTTCAAGGCCAGTGTATATTGTAGGCTTAGCATATAAACCAAGGCTCGGATTGATTATGGTAATCAGTGAAGGATGCAAAATAGTTCATACTTAGAAATATTCAGATGTCTTGAAGGGTTTTCAGGGAGGGAACCAATGTGTGAGTCATAGAGCCCCCATAGCATACTCCATGATTATTTGTTTAATCATGCTGTTAGTATTGAAAGAAGGTGTTGTTATTCAGTCATGTCTGACTCTTCATGACCTTTTATGAGTTTTTCCTAGCAGATACTGGAGTGGTTTGCCATTTCTGTCTCCAGTTCATTTTACAAATGAGGAAACTGAGACAAACAGGGTTAAATGATTTGCCCAGGATCACACAGCTAGTAAGTATTTGAGGCCAAATTTGAATTCAGGTCTAACTCCATGCCTGCTGCTCTACCCACTGAGCTACCTGAAAGGTCTTAGCTCTAGGGAAACAAAGGCTTTTTATTTTATGGGCTATTATATCAAGGTAGGAACTTATGGATCATATAAATCAATCCCCTTCATTTTGCAAAGGAAAAAAAAAACTGAGACCCAGAGAGAGGAAATAACTTTCCCAGGCAGGAACACTGAGTTCATAACACAGCTTTTAACTAAATTTTTTTATTCCTAGCTAAAGTTCTTCCTACCATCCCAAGCCTCTATATTATGCCTGTCTCAGTCCAACTGTAAAGGACACACATACTCTGGTTGTCTTTTTTATCTACTCAGCTTCCACTCAGTTTCACTCACCTGCAACCATTTCCCCTCACCAGTTAGATTGTGAAGGCAGGGAACTCTTGAAAAGATATCTGTGAGCATTCTTGATGATGAGTATTTGAAGTCGATCCTGACTCTGCAAATTGTTCCTTTTAGAATGAATTGAATGAGATAATTTTTAATGTTTTTTGTTTTCAGTTCTAAAGATTTAATTTCCTGTAGATTTCAGTAGAGCAAGCCAGTTAAAAGCTTTCAGGGCCAAGTTCAGGAGCCTATCATTGAAATTTTGTGTTAGTAAACAGGAAAACCCACCAATAGTCTCACCAAGGACCATTTTTAGTAAATTAACCTCCCTCTTCAGCTATTGTTGGTGTTTTTTCAGTATACTCTATTAGTCTCCACTCAATGGTGTCTCTGAGCCTGACTTCTAAGCCATCTTCCCCGGGCACTGCCAAAGTTGAGTCTCTGGCAGATGGTACCAAGGGGCTCCAGTTAATTGTATTAATTCTCTCCTCAGCCACTTTCCTTACACACATACACACACACACACACACACACACACACACACACACACCATGCTTTTTTCCTCTAGTGACTTTGTCATATTTTTTTGCCCCAGTTTGCCCCAACATATCCAAAAGTCCCTCCTTCTCTATGAAGTAAGGAAGCATAGCTGTCAGTCCCAGGGATCTCCCCCTTTTCTTATTTGCTGTAGCCCACACTGATTTCCTCTCCCTGCCTCCTTTGATTTTTCACAATGTAGCTTGTAATCATTGATTGTCTTTCTCTCAAACTCTGTGTGTGTGTGTGTGTGTCTTCTTTCCCCAATAAGAGTATAAGGTTCTTGGTAGCCATTGAGTCAATGAAGTGTCTCTCTGTGGCAGGATCATTTGTTCTCATTTTTACAAGCTTGGAAACATCTGGGATCCTCTTTGTGCTTTATCTCTCATGTCTAACTAAGAGCCCTCTCCAGTTAGTTTGATCTGTATCTTGCCATTGGATCCAGATGGCTCTGGAGGAGAGAATGAGGCAGTGACCTTGCACAGCCTTCCTCACTTAAATCCAGTTCACTTGCATGTCATGGAATCATCTCCCTGATGTCTTGGTCCTCTTTAAGAACTAAAGACAAACCACAGATAATAATTGCATCTAACCAGTTACCAGGTCCTGCTGCTTTCCTCTCTCCAATATCTTTTATACATATTCCTTTTTCTCTATTCCCAGTTGCATCACCTGAGCTGCATGACTTTGGGCAAATCCTTTAGGCTCTTCTTGCTTCAGTTTCCTCACCTGTACAATAGGGATAATAATCCTTACTTGCTACAGTTGTGAAGATCCAGTCAGATATTGTTTGTAAAATGCTTAGCACAGTGCCTGGCACATAGCAGGTACTATTTAATTATTGGATATTATTATTGTTGTTGCAATTGTTCTTACTGTTAGATAGGACTTGATTAAATCTGGCTATTATAATAGCCTCCATAGGGTTTTTTTTCTCCTTTTTTTCTCATTCCTCCTTCTAAACTATTTTTCACATTAGTACTGAAATGACATCTTTTAAGCATAAATGGTCATAAAATTATAGATTTAGAACTAGAAGGAATCTTTAAGGTCATTTAGTCTAACCTCTCACTTTCCAGATGAGGAAATAAGCTTAGAAGTTAAATGATTTGCCCATCAAATTGACACAAGTAGAAAATTTAAAATTCTGAGTTTAAACCCTGGCCCTCTGTCTCCACAGTCTATGCCTATTTCACTGTAACATGATGCTTGTTTCTCCTTTGCTCAGAAAAATCTTCTGTGGCTCCCAGCTGCCCACTGAATAAAATTCAAACACCTTAGCCTAGAATTCAAAGCCCTTCAGAATCTATTGCTACCTGACCTCTCCATTCTCATCTGGTATGGCCATCCTCCATCGGCTCTGCACTAAAGCCAAACTGAATAACAATGCCTCCAAACATGCCAAGCATTGTCTGAGGCCTGTGCTCAGGCTGCTGCCTGTGTCTAGAATGCCCTTATTCTCTTCCTTCTACTGATGATTTCCTACTTATCCTCTAAAACAAAGTCAAACATCACCTCTTTGTGAAACTGTCCCTGTTTTCCCTGGCCTGGTGATGAATAGCCTTCCTCTTACTAGACTTTATAATGCAAGCTTCCTTATATCTTCTAGTTTATTCATGATGTAATGTTGTATATTGATATTTTATCTTCCCAATGGTTCCTAAGTCACTTGAGAATGAGAGCTTTGTATTATCACTTTTATCTTCCTCAACCCATAGCAACATTCTCTACATATTTTATACATATTTGTTGTTAAATTAATAGTTAATCATGGCTAACATTTATACTATGCTCTTGGGTTTGCAGAGTACTTAACAAAAAGCTCATATGATATTTAACAACAATCTGTGAGATGGATGCTATTATTATCCTCATTTGCAAAAGAGGAAACTGAGTTTGAAAGAGGTTAAGTTACTTGCCTAAGATCATCCCTCTAGTGAGTTTCTGAGGCAGAAATTGAACTCAGGTGTTCCTCATTCCAAATCTCTCACTCTATAGTTCTCTATTTCCTTCAGTACTAAGTGCATAATAAATCATTTTGGTTTTGTGCCATCATTTTTAAGTTGTCTGACTCTTTGTAACTCTTGTTTGGGATTTCTTGACAGTGATACAGGAGTGCTTTGACATTTCCTTCTCCAGCTCACTTTATGGATAAGGAAACTGAAACAAACAGGGTTAAGTGACTTGCCCAGAGTCACAGAGCTAGTAAGTGTCTAAGGCTAGATTTGAACTCAGGATAATTTGCCTTTCTGATTCCAGGATCTATACTCTGTGCACTACTGTGCCACTTAGCAGTCCTCAGTGAATCATAGTACAGTGTACATAATACAGTATACCCCATGCCCAGCACATGATCACTTACAAACATATTTTGATTAGCCTTCTTCATCTGAAGTGACATAGCTTCACTTAGGTTTCCTTATGCTTTGATAAACTGCCTTATAACTTTATGTATCATTTTTTAAATATAGTTTATTTCTCTTGGAGGAATTTAAATCAAGTCAACAACTGATCAATAGATTAAAATGAAAGAATGAAGTAACATGGTTTAGAGGAAAGAACACTGGTCCTAGAATCCAGAGACCTGGATTTCAGTCCCAACTCCAACATTTCTTCTTGTGTGACTTAGAGGAAGTCCCTTTCCTTTTAGTGCCTCAGCTTCCCATATCTGCAAAACAGATACAATGTTACTTGCCTATTCACCTCACCAGATTGAAAGGAAAGCACTTAGTGAGCACTATAACACTATTGCAATGGAAACACCTAGAAATGTAAAAGGACTGCTGGGTGGTTGATTAATAAGAATGCTTAGCTGAAGGTCAGAACAGACCTGAGTTCAAATTCAACCTCAGATACTTACTTAACACTCTATGTGACTCTGGGTCAGTCACTTATCTGTTTGCCTCAGTTTCCTCTCTGTAAAATGATCTAGAGAAGAAAATGGAAAATTACTCTAGTATATTCAGCCAAGAAAACCACAAATGAGATCATGAGGTCAGATATGATTGAAATGATTGAACAATAATAAAACAAATATAATCCTATAGAAATATGATTCTTATTGTTTGAAGACCACTCAGACATTTTGCTAGTTTCAGCAACCTAACTGTTGGAGCTTCCAGCTTCCCTCACATTTCTCTGACTGAGCAGCCTCTTTTCTACCCTGGAAGCTAGAATAAAAAACCCCACAACATTCCATAATCAACAATCAGGTTATTGCACTATTCCCATACTAATTGAAAGAAATGCCTGCTGCCTAGTTGAGGAGTTCAATTTTTTTTTTAAATAGGAGTCATTTATAAAGCCCTGTCTGTATACAAGCTTTCTCCTGTCTGTTTACCTGCCTCCCTCTCTCCCCCACATTGATCTCTCTTTCAGATTGAAACAAAGAAATTTTGGTTTTTAACCCACAGGTTCTAATACTGACCACAAATTGGAAACCGAGCATATTACAAAGTAATTTTTTTGGATTGGGCTTTAGTTCTTCATTATTAAACATGGGCTTTGGTTGATTTATAGAACTCTTGCCATCAAATGACACCCAATTACCATCACAGCACAAGCTGCTGTTGAAGGTCGAATACCAAATGCCAGGGAGAAAGAGAGATGGAATTCAGTATGGCTTCCTAATGACAAATGTAGCCAGAAGGAAGGCAACAGTTTCAAGAAATTGCACTCAAATCACATAGGATTCACATAAATACATGTTCATGTTGGGGAAGGCAGGATTATATGCATCACTGGTTTTTTAAGGTCCACCCATTCAAACATTCACCCACAAGGATGCTTTGATTGAGATAGTCCCTTTTATGTTTCCTTATGCTATGATACATTGCTTTATGTTATCACTATTTGTATCATCATTTGGATAGTTTATTTTCCTTGGAAGAATTTAAGTCCAATCAACAAGCATTTATTAAGCACCGGTAATGTGTCAAACATAGTACTAAGCATATGAGATTCAAAGAGCTACAAAACAAACAAATAAATAGATGGATGATCAGTTCCTGGTCTCAAGAAGCTCCCAATCTAATGGAAGGGGACAATATACAAACAACTATATACAATAAGTATGCACAGAATAAACTGTATATATAATCCCTAGAGGGAAGGTACTAGAAGGAGCTAAGGGGCACACCAGAGGGGACTAATAGGGGTTGGGAAAGGCAGATTTTAGTTAGGATTTGAATGAAGACTGAAAAATGAGATGAGAAGGAAGGAATTCTAGTTATGGGGCACATCCAGTGAAAATTCCCAGAATAGGGAGATAGAACAGGAAGCCCATGATTATTGAGTCACAGAGTAAATGGAAGGCAACAAGGTATAAGAAGTTTGGAAAGGCAGGAAGAGACCAGTTTATGAAGGACTTTATAGAGGATTTTACATTGGATCCTAGAGGTCAATGGAAACCACTAAAATTTATTGAATAGTGAGGGTGACATGGTCAGATTTGCACTTTAGAAAGATCAGTTTGATAGCCACATGAAGCATAGGCTGGAGAAGGATAAGGCTTGAGGCAGGAAGACCAACTGGAAGGCTATTTCAGTAGTTCAGGCATGAGATAATAAAAGCCCACACCAGGATGGTAGCATGTACCAAGGGAGAAGGACATGTATACAGGAGATGTTGTAAAGGTAAATTATAAAATCAAAAAGGCCTTGGCAAACAGATTGGATGGAGAGGAGCTGGGCAGGCAGATGAGAAAAAGAGATGACCCCAGGATGAAACAAAAATTGCCAGCTTGGGTGACTGGGAGGATGATTACTAGTAATAGAAAATTTAGACGAGAGGAGGGCTGAGGGGGGAAATACTGAACTCCATTTTGGACATGTTGAATTTAAGATATCTATAGTCCAGCTTCTTAAACTTGATCCCATATGGAGTATTGTAATTGAATCCGGTTGTTATGAAATTATGATTTATTATCAGTAAATATTTGATTTGTATACCTATTTTATATACCTGTATAACTGGGGTCATGTAAAAATTTCTTGGGCCAAAAGGGATTGTGGGTGGAAAAAGTTTAAGAAGTCCAAATCCATAAAACATTCATTTTAAGATGTCTGATAGGAAGTTGGAACCACGAGATTGGAAATCAGGAGAGAGGTTGGAAACTACAAAAGTAGATCTGAGAATCATCAGTGTATATATTTATGTGTATATATGTATGCTGTAAAGTCACTAAGAAATAGTAAATAGAGAGAAAAAGATCCAGGACAGAGTCCTGTGGTACTTGGGAGACAACTATGGTTAGTGGATATGCCCTGGATAGTGAAGATCCAGCAAAGGATACTGAGAAAGAATGATCAAGGAGATAGAAGGAGAATCAGGACAGAGTGATGACCTGAAATTCTAGAGAAAAGAGAGCATCCAAGGAGGAAGGGTGACTAGCAGTAGGAAAGAGAATACCTTTTCTTCTTGTAAGGTTAAAATGAGGAAAAATAAATCCAGAATTTCTAAAGGAACTGGGGCTCTTTAATAGGTACAAAAACAAAATTTACTTCCTTTTCAGAAAATGGCACATGGTTTAGTCATCTAGCAATTCTCAAATGATATTTTAAAAACAAACATAAGGCCATGGTAATAGTAGGACCAAAAAAAAAAAAAATGCTCAAGTGTGGCCTTCTTATTACCATGTTAATCAATCATTATTCCTGGACCAAATGATGTTTTGAAGGATTCAGGTGGAAAAGAAGATTCCCTAGTCTGTTTTCCTTGTCCATAAGACCATGACGTTTAGACTATCAAAAATTCAGTATCAAGTATTACTCTGCTGGCTCTCATGGAAACCCTTGGCATAGATGGAACAAGATAGAATGTGAAGGCAAAAAAGGTTATCATTAGTTCCCCTAGCTTCCTGTTTTTCTGCCCCTTTCCCCTTTCATTGATTTGTTTTTCTTCACCCTATCTCCCCAAGAAAGCTGGAGAAAATCATTGAGAGAAAAGAGAAAAGCATACTGGTACAGAAGACAATCTGATCTCTCCCAATTGAAGACTTGCATTTTTAATTGATTGTAAGGAGACAAAAGGGCTTAACTCAAAGAAATGCATCCTAATTGTCAAACCTAAAGGCCTTTAATTATTTGTCATCCTCCATCATCTTGGAAGATCAGCTCTTAATCCTCTGTATATTCTGCATCTTTGATTTATCTAATCTGGATCAATGCAACCTGTAGTGATCATTTGTTGTTTTGATTCTAACTATACTGGGTCTGGAAAATGCTTTTATAGCCTGAATTAAATGCTTGGCATATTAGTGACTCAATTAGCAATGGAATTGATATCAGAAAGCCTGAACTTTGTATCAGAAAGCCCTTGGTTCAAATTCCACCTTATCCACCTACCAGCATTAGTTTCTTCTTAGTAAAATGAAGGAATTGAACTAAATGTCCTGTAAGGTCCCTTCTGGGTCTAATTCTGTGATCTCATTTTCTTATACATATATGCATGTGTATATGTGTGTATGTATATATACACATACATATGTGTATGTGTGTAATTTATTTATTACACTAAATACAAAATAGGAAAAAATAGAATAGAAAAAAAAGACAAAGAAATAAAATTTTTAAAAACAGAACAACATTGTCATGTGCCCAGCAGAACATCAGGGAGGATTCAAAATATGTAACAATAAATTTCAAAAAAGCATATATAATAGAATAAATTATACTCATGAGTGTCCATCTTTTCTTTGCTTCCTTGGGTTAGTCTTTTGTTCTCTGCTTCTCACTTTTGACTTTCTTTTTTTTTTCCCCTTTTCATTTCCCCCCATTTACCCCAAGAAGTATGTATATATACATTCACACCCACCCTGAAACCTACCCACATATACATATATCTATATACACATAGACATAGACTTCTATGCATATGTACCTGCATATACTTAGGCACACATATATACACATATATTTACCCACATGTAAACATATATCTAAAAATATTAATATGACTGACATATAATGTAGATTTCTCTCTTGATTGAATGTTTGATTTTCTCTAAAGTCAATAATTACTAGTCCTACTTTTTTCTCTAATAAATTCTACTCCTGATTCCTGTTGTAGTGTTTATGTATATCTCTTATTTCCTATCGTTGCTGATTCTTCTACTTTATTTCTGCTTTTTAACTTGCCTTGTTATTACTTAATCTCCCTGCACCCATGGATCCCTCCCTTATATTCTACCCCCATGCTTTCCTTCCCTCTTTATCGCTTGCCTATTAATCTATACATCTTGTCCCACTGCCATAAATATTTATAGATATTTCTTTATAGATATATTGTGTATGTATCCTTCATGATACATACATATATACATATATAAATATAAATATGTGTTTGTGTGTGTGTATGTGTGTGTTCCCTATTTAACCCATTCCTGATGTGAGTAGGTGGGATAACTAGATGGCACAGTGAATAGAGTATCAGTCCTGTAGTCAGAAGGACCCATGTGGGTAGGTTTTCAAAACTATAAGCCCTGCTTCCTTTCTAATACTTCTGCACCTCATTTGTATAATATAATTACTAGTTTTACTTTTTCCTGTACAGTATTGTTTTTTAGAATCAGATCATATTCAACTCTGTCCCAATCTTTCTTTTGAGCTGCCCAATTACTGGTCAGTCTTAAATATATGGTATACATTTCCATGCACAACACATAAATGGTTTGTCCATGTTGAATTCCTTGAAATTAGTCTTTGATATTAGCTTTTATATGTTAAATTTTCTACTAAGTTCAAGTTTGGTTGAGACAAACTGATGAAAATCTTCAAGTTCATTGAATGCCCACTCTTTTCATTCAAAATTATGGATAATTTTGCTGGACATGCTATTTTTAGCCACAGGCCTCGTTATTTTGATTGATGATATATATTATCCCAGAGCCTATGGTCTTTTATTGTGGCTACTTATAAGTCCTATACAATTCTAATTGTAGCTCTAGCATATTTGAATTTGGCTTTTGTATGTTTGTTTTGTGCAAAATTTTCTCTTTGACCTGGGGGTTTTGAAATTTGGGAATAATATTCCTGTGTGTTTTCTTTTTGACATGGTGACTGGCAGATTTTTTTTTCTATATTTACTTTCCCCTAGTGTTCTATCATTCCAGGATAATTTTCTTTAATTTTTCTTTTTGCATTATTATATCAAGGTTTGTTTTTTTGGTCACAGCTTTCAAGTAGTCCAATTATTCTTATATTTTCTCTTCTTGATCTATTCTGCAGATCTGTTGTTTTTTCTAATAAGATGTTTCACATTTTGCTCTATTTTTACATTCTTTATATTTTGCTTTGTCGTTTCTTATTTCCTTAGAACTTCACTGGCTTCCCCTTGCTTAATTCTAATTTTCAAAGAATTATTTTCTCCTTTAAGACTGTATCTCTGTTTTTAGTTGGCTAACTTTTTTTCCCCATAATCTTCCTGTTTTTCTTAGATGATTTTTATTTATTTTTTATTTATCTAATTAGTTTTTCCTCAATGTCTCTCATTTGATTTTTAAGGCCTTTTCTGAGTTCTGTGAATTCTTTTTTTTTCTTTTTGCTGAGGCAGTTGGGGTTAAGTGGCTTGCCCAGGGTCACACAGCTAGGAAGTGTTAAGTGTCTGAGACCAGATTTGAACTGAGGTCCTCCTGAGTTCAGGGTTGATGTTCTATCCACTGCACCAACTAGCTGCTCGGACAACATTACATTTTAAACTAAGTCAGTATAGGCCTTATTTCTAAAATATATAAAGAATTGACTCAAACTCTTAAGAATTCAAGCCATTCTACAATTGATATATGGTCAAAGGATGTGAACAGACAATTTTCAGATGAAGAAATTAAATCTTATTTCTAGTCATATGAAAAGGTGCTCCAAATCACTATTGATCAGAGAAATGCAAATTAAGACAACTCTGAGGTACCACTACACACCTGTCAGATTGGCTAAGATGACAGGAAAAGACAAGGACAAATGTTGGAGGGGATGTGGAAAATCTGGGACACTGATATATTGTTGGTGGAACTGTGAAGGGATCCAACCATTCTGGAGAGCAATTTGGAACTATGCTCAAAAAGTGATCAAACTGTGTAGACCCTTTGACCGAGCAGCATTTCTATTGGGCTTATATCCCAAAGAAATCATAAAGGAAAGGGATCCACATGTGCAAGAATGTTTGTGACAGCCCTTTTTGTGGTGGCTAGAAATTGGAAACTGAATGGATCCCCATCAGTTGGAGAGTGGCTGAATAATTTATGGTATATGAATGTTATGGAATATTATCGTTCTGTAAGAAATGACCAGGAGGATGATTTCAGAGATGCCTGGAGAGACTTGCATGAACTGATGCTAAGTGAAATGAGCAGAACTAGGAGATCATTATACACAGCAACAATAGGACTATATGATGATCAATTCTGTTGGACATGGCTCTCTTCAACAATGAGATATTTCAAACCAGTTCCACTTGTTCAGTGAAGAAAGCCATATACACCCAGAGAGAGGCCTGTGGAACCTCAACATAGCATTTTCATGCTTTCTGTTGATGTTTGCTTGCATTTTGTTTTCCTTCTCAGGTTTTTGTTGTTGTTGTTGTTGTTTTCTTGTAGATCCAGTTTTTCTTGTACAGCAAGATAACTATATAAATATGTATACACATATTCAATTTGTCATATATTTTAACATAGTTAACATGTATTGGACTACCTGCATCTAGGGGAGGAGATGGGGGGAAGGAGAGAAAAATTTGGAACAGAAAGCTTTGCAAGGGTTGAAAAATTACCCATGTATATGTTTTGCAAATAAAAAGCTTTAATAATAATAATAATAATAATAAAACTAAGTCAGTGTGCATTGACAGGAATCCTTTTATATGGTTGGTGGCCCCAGTTCTATTTGATTTTGACCCTCCTGCTCTAGGCTACTTTAATATTACAAGGTTGCAAAGAAGATGTTGATGTGCTTTAGTAGAAGGAATTTCTTATACTAATGAAATAACAAGTCTAGTTCCTGTTACTAGCATTACATAGAGAAAAATATACAATAATATGGGATGGAGTAGTTCTCTATCAATCCCAAACAAAAATAATTTAACTTTAAACTGTTCTTTTTAACCAGATTTATTCTAGGAAGCATCTATTTTCCTTACAAAATGTATACTGGGCCAGGCTGCATATACTAATTCCATCTTGATAAAAGACAATCTTCCTATAGCCACTTTGCTTGGCAGACCTCAGGAGTGGCCACTTTTGGAAAAGCTGGAAGAAGAACTGCTCTTGATATCACATATCCTCTGACCTTAGCTCCTCCCTCCTGCAATTTCATGTCAAAAAATTGTAAGATATTTGACCCAAACTTCTTACCTTACACAAGAGGGAGCTGGCCCCCAGAGAATACCTCTAGCTAAAAGAGGAATTGTTACGTGAGAGAAGACAAAGAAGACAAAGAGAAGTCAAGAGGCTTGAAGTTGAATCCCAATCCTGCTATATACAGAGCACAATTGTATGCTCTGGGAAAAATAATTGGTCTTCTTTGTTCTTTGGTTTCCTCATCTGGATTTGAACAAGATTATCTCTGACATTCTAAGGAAATGCTCACTGTTGAAAGTCTGTGTTCATGAAAACATAGGAGCATGGGATCAGTCATAGATTTAGAACTGGAAGAGAACCCCTTAAAAGTTATATATTCAAAACTCTCATTTTACAGATAAATAATCTAAGGCCCAGAGAGGCATAAGGGGATGTGCCTAAGAACACATAAGGGAGAAGAGATTAAAACCCAGATTAGTTGAGTCCAAAGTTACTCTGTCTCTCTAATTGTAAAATCTCTATTGAAGGGGATTTCAAAGATCATCTGTGACAAAATTATATCTAGATATATAAGTAGATATGTAGTTTGTAAACCTTAAAGCATTATATAAAGGTTATATGGTATTATTATTATTATTTATTTATTTATTTCAACCTATACCTGAACAAGAATGTCCTCTACAACTTTCTTGACAAGTAGTGCTTTATTAATACTGAGATTTCTACCTTTCAAGGGTAAGGCAATTCCACTTTTGAACATTTCCTTGTTCATCAAATCGAAAAGGGAAATATGATTAGTTGGAATGACCTTATTTGTGAGATAATGTTAACTGGCAGTGATCACTATCTCTTTTTGTCCAAATCATCAGAAAATATCTCTTTAAAAATTTTAGAATTACCTGGAAATAGAAGTTAAGTTTAATATTTTTTAATTAAAGAATCTCCTCCTTTAAACTGAAACATTTGGATGTCTTCAGTCTTATGGCATTATATTCATTCTCCACTATTTCTTTCTTTTGAAATGATCTTTTTTTCCCTTGATGAACAAATATTAATTTCCTCTTTCTTCCAATTTTCTTAATTGAGCAAAGAAAGTAAAAATAAACCCTCATAATAAATAAGAATAGCAAACAATACATATTCTCATTTTAGCCTTTTTTTTTAATGCATGTCTTGTTCTTCATTTTAAGACTATGAAGTGGGGAGAATTCTGGGAAGATGGTGCAGTAGATAAAAAAAATTCCAACCTTTCCAGATTTCTCCCACAAACAGGACAAAACTGCACTTCAAAGTAAACATAAGTAGTTAAAAACAAATAGGAGTTGGGCAGAACAGTGGTCCTCCTGGCACAATCAGAGAAAATATGAAGAAAGATACCAGAAAAAAGATTTGACCCCTGTGAATTGTAAATACTTTTCAGGCTAGTACCACTGAAATGACAAGCAGGGAGCCCTGGGGTTAGCTGAGTTGGGAAGTAGCTTCCACCCCAGCCACAGGAACTTTCACTTCCCAAATAGTGTGAGGAATCTAGTGTCGGAATAGGGGAAAATTAAGGGAATCTCCAAGCTGATAAGGAATGCCAGGCCCAACTGTGCAGCAGATACATAGCCCTAGGTGAGAAGGAATCAGCACACACCCAGAGAGTGTAGAAGCAGTGGAGTAGAGATGCTACTGGCTGCAATTACTTATAGAAGGACAGAATTCTTAGTTTCAGGTTGCAGGCTACAGGGGAGAATCACAAGAGGCATTATTCCCCCACACCACCACCGCAGGAGGAAAAGTGATTACAAGGAGAAGTCATTGTAATCAATAGCAAATTCTGATGTTTTGTTTTGTTTTTTTGAAAATAAGCAGGAAAATATGAACTAAATTACAAAACACTTTCCACACAAATAAATCAGACCTAATCAATTGGAAAAATATTAAGTGCTCATGGGTAGGCAGAGCGAACATAATAAAAATGACAATACTACCCAAACTAATCTACTTATTTAGTGCCATACCAATCAAACTCCCAAGAAATTATTTTACAGATCTAGAAAAAATAGTAGCAAAGTTCATTTGGAAGAACAAAAGGTCAAGGATCTCAAGGAGATTAATGAAAAAAAAGGCAGATGAAGGTGGCCTTGCTATACCAGATCTAAAACTATATTATAAAGCAGCGGTCATCAAAACTGTTTGGTACTGGCTAAGAAATAGAGCAGTGGATCAGTGGCACAGGATAGGATATCAGGACAATCTAAGCAATAACCTTAACAATCTAGTATTCGATAAACCCAAAGACCCCAGCTTTTGGGATAAATACTCACTATTTGGCAAAAACTGCTGGGAAAATTGGAAACTAGTGTGGAAGAAATTAGGGCTTGACCCATACCTAACACCACATACCAAGATAAGATCTAAATGGGTTCATGATCTAGATATAAAGAGGGACTTTGTAAGCAAGTTAGAGGAACGTAATATAGTTTATCTCTCAGACCTGTGGAGATGGAATAAATTTATGTCCAAAGAAGACCTGGAACTCCTAATTGAATACCAGATGGATAATTTTGATTATCTTAAGTTAAAAAGTTTCTGTACAAACAAAACAAATGCAGACAAGATTAGGAGGGAAGCATCAAATTGGGAAATCATCTTTACATTTAATGGTTCTGATACAGGTCTCATTTCTAAAATATATAGAGAATTGTCTCATATGTATAAGAATTCAGGCCACTCTTCAATAGATAAGTGGTCAAGGGATATGAACAGACAATTTTCAGATGATGAAATTAAAACCATCTCTAGTCATATGAAAAGTTGCTCCAAATCACTATTGATCAGAGAAATACAAATTAAGACAACTCTGAGATACCACTACACACCTGTCAGAGTGGCTAAAATGACAGGAAAAGATAACGATGAATGTTGGAGGGGATGTGGGAAAACTGGGACACTAATACATTGTTGGTGGAATTGTGAATGGATCCAACCATTCTGGAGAGCAATTTGGAACTATGCTCAAAAAGTTATCAAACTGTGCATACCCTTTGACCCAGCAGTGTTTCTACTGGGCCTATATCCCAAAGAGATTTTAAAGGAGGGAAAGGGCCCCACATGTGCAAGAATGGTTGTGGCAGCCCTTTTTGTAGTGGCTAGAAACTGGAAACTGAAGGGATGCCCATCAATTGGAGAGTGGCTGAATAAATTATGGTATATGAATGTTATGGAATATTATTGCTCTGTAAGAAATGACCAGCAGGACGATTTCAGAGAGGCCTGGAGAGACTTGCATGAACTGATGCTGAGTGAAATGAGCAGAATCAGGAGATCATCATACACAGCAACAACAGTATTACATGATGATCAATTCTGATGGACATGGCTCTCTGCAACAAAGAATTGTCTCAAACCAGTTCCAATTGTTCACTGAAGAAAACCATATACACCCAGAGAGAGGGAAATGAAATATGGACCACAACGTAACATTTTCATGATCTCTATTGACATTTGCTTGCATTGTGATGCCTTTCTCTGATTCTTTTTTTTTTCTTGTAGATAAGATTTTTCTTGCATAACTTCTCAAGCATTTCAACATTATTAACATGTAGTGGACTTCCTGCCATCTAGGGGAGGAGAGGGGACTGGGGATAAAATTTGTAATGGAAAGCTTTGTAAAGATCAATGTTGGGGAACTACCCATACATATGTTATACAAATAAAAAGCTTTAATAAAAAAAAAAGAAAATAAGCAGGCAAATGAGAACGAACTCAACCATAGAAAGTTACTATGGGAATACAAAAGACTGGGGTTTATTATCAGAGGAGGAAACTAAAGTTTAAAAAAAAAGAAAGATCCTAAGAATAACATCAAATGTTCACTTCTCCAGAAAGAAATCATAGAAGAATGCAAAAAAGACTAAAAATCAAATTAGAAAGATGGAGGGAAAAAATTTAAAACAACAACAAATAATCCAAGAAAAACAAGAAGATTATAAAAAGAAAGTCAACCAGCTAGAAAAGGAGATCCAGAGTCTTAGGAAAGAAAATGACTCTTTAAAAATTAGAATTGGATAAGGGGAAGTCAGCAAAGACATAAGAGATCAAGAAATAATGAAATATAAAGAATGAAAAAATAGAAGAGACTGTGAGACATCTCATAAGAAAAGCAACAGATCTGAAGAGCAGAAGTAGAAAATATAATAATAATTGGATTAACTAAAAGCAACAATAAAAAAGAATGTTGATAAAATAATACAAGAAATAATTTTTAAAATTGTCCTTGTGTTACAACAAGAGGGAAAAGTAGAAATAGAAAAAAAAAAATCCACCCATTACCACCTGAAAAAGAGATCCTATGAAGAAAACCTATAGGATCATCACTGCTAAATTTTAAAGCCTGCAGATCAAGGAGAAGAAGCAGCAACAACAAAAAAGCAGCAAAACAAGCAGCAACAACAAAAATTCAAATGTGCTGGAGCCACAATTAGAATCACATTAAGACCTATCAGTGGTTACAATGAAAAAACAAACAAACAAACAAACAAACAAAAACCCACAGGTCTTAGAATACTACATATCAAAGATCAAAAGAACTAGGGTTCTGATCAAAAATATCACATCCAACAAAATTAATCATAATCCTGAATGGAAAAAAACCCCCTATATTCAGTGAATTGCCAGACTTTCAGGATTTCGTTGCGAAAAAAACAAACAAAAAACAAAAACCAAAAAACAAATCCTGAACAAAGCAGAAAATTTGACATATGAGAGCTGATAAATATATGATAAATATCAAAGACCAAATTTGAAGGGACTCTATAAGGACAAACTCTTCATGTTATATATGTGGACATGTAAATATTATTTTTAAGATTGTCATTAGTAATTAGGTTGTTCAAAAGAGAGATTGGGGTAGAGCTGAGTATGATATGATTCTAAAAAGTAAAACCACTTAGTAAAAGGTAAAAACAATAATGAAGTATGAGAGCAAGAGTTGACACAGAGGAAGGAAGGAGAATTGGTAATTATGAAATCCTACTCACATCAGGAATAGATTAGGAGGGAACAATATGTGGGTGTGTATGCACACATGTATATGTATGAATGTATGTATAGAAGGGTCTAAAACTCTTCAAAATTTATAAAGAAATAAGGAGAAGGAATCGGACAAGGCAGTGTAGATGTGTAGATTATAAGGTACGTAGATTAATGGGAATGAGATAAAAGGAGCAGGGAAATGGTAGGGAGAGAGGATGAGAGAGATTCTTGGGGCTGATTGGTTAAGTAAAAGCAAGGTAAGCTAACAGGTAGAAGTAAAATAGAAGAGTCAACAGGGATAGGGAACAAGAATAATGATTAGGAGTAGAATTCATTAGAAAAAAAAGCAGAGGTAGTAATCATTGATCTCAAATAAAAATTAAAGTTAAAATAGATTCAGTCAAAAGAGAAAAAAAGGGAAACTGTATTGTATATCAACCATATTAATATTGTTTTGGACTAGTCAAAACAACAAGATAGTATAAAGTTGGAATATTGCTATGGCAAAGGAAATGATGGATTAGTGGATTTAGAAAAATATGGCAAGATTTCAACATAAGAATGATGATATTATATACCTTCAGAGAAACATAGGACAAGAAATAAAGAAGAAAAAAAGAATAAAATAAAAAGTACACAGCAGAGAACAAAAGAAAACCTACAAGGAAGCAAAAAAAAGATGGACAGTTGGTTATGAATACAATGTCTTCTATTATTACATATACTTTCTTAAAATGGAAATTCATTGTTATATATTTTGATTCTTCTGTTCTGCTATGCACAACAATGTTCTTTTTCTGGTGTTTTTTTCTAATTTCTTTTTTTATTTTTTATTTAAGTTTTAAATAAATACATTTAATTTTTTTTTAAAAAGACTCACTTCTCTGGGAGGAATTGAGTAATAGTTTCCATCTTTTGTCCTCTTGTATGTCATTGCATTGATCAGAGTTATAAAGTTTTTCAAAGCTCTTTTTTCTTTATAATGCTTTATAATGCCATATAAATTGTTCAACTTCTGTTCACTTCACTCTATATCAGCACATAGGAACCTTCCAGTTCCTTCTGAAACTATCGGTTTCTTATAGTACAATAATAGTCCCTAACAGTTTAATACTATAATTTGTTTAGCCTTTAATAGGTGGATATATATTCAAAAATATATTTCCTATCCCCCTACTAGCTGGTAAAGTATTCATCCTTACATAATTCCATCCCATTGAGCAAATATGTGGGTTTTTCTATTTATCTTGACTTTTGCATTTTCATTTCAAAATATCGACTCAATCTTGTCATTTCAGTAAGAACATTTGAAAATCCTCTATTTCACCATTTTTCCACATAGAATTAATCTTAGCCTTCTCATATAGGTTCTTCTTAGGTGCACGTATTTACCTTTTCCTTTCAAAATATATTTCAAGTTCTCCTTTTCTTTATAATAGTAGCTTCCAAGTCTTGTATGATTCTGAAAATGGCTTCTTGAAATTTGAATGTTTTCTTCTTGGCTACTTGCAATGCTTCTTCTTTGACCTGGAAGCTCTGGATTTAGGCAATGGTTTTCCCAGAAGATTTTGTTT
Source organism: Myrmecobius fasciatus (assembly GCA_023553655.1). NCBI lineage: Eukaryota > Metazoa > Chordata > Mammalia > Dasyuromorphia > Myrmecobiidae > Myrmecobius > Myrmecobius fasciatus. Next base: position 238,589 of record JAJPUD010000502.1, read on the forward strand.
GGGGTTGTTTTTTCATTTTGTTTTGTTTTGTTTTGTTTTGTTAGTTGGATTTTTGGTTTTTGTTGACTTTTTTTAAAAGAGGATTCTTTTTATTTTCACTTTGCTCCCTGAATTTAAGAGACACAGGCATTTTCAACTAGAATGTGGGACAGATTCATGCTTTCTGGATAACCTTTCAAGTAGTCAAAAAATTTTTAGATTATCTTTCCTTGAGCTGTTTTCCATGTATCTTGTTTCTTATATTATGGTCCTTACTTTTTAATCTTCTTTTTCAATCTCTTGATTTTGTTTTATTATTTCTTGTCTCATTCAGTTGTTTTCTGTCTTATTCTCATTTTCAGGGCAATCAGTTCTTCAGTAAGGCATCCTTCTCTCCTAAATATTAATTTCTTTGCCATTCTTTCCTCTTAGTTATTACATTCTGCATCTCTTATTTCATTTCTTCTACATGATCTTTGTGGATAGGTCTTTTTTTTTCCTCTGAAATTTTACCTGGATATGTTATGGAATAAATACCTTCTTCAATGTTTACCTCTTTGGCATCTTTAAATCCAAAGTATTTCTTCATAGTACTTAGTGTAGTTTTTGGCTTGTTCAAATCAGCAGCCTCAATGTCTGAACTGAGGTTTGTATTTGAGTTCTGTACTCTGCTCCTGTAACCCCTGACTGGTGTGGGCGGGGTCCTTACTTTGTCCTGACTGCAGTTACTAAGACTAGACTAAGATTAGATCCTACATTGTGAAGGATTTCTTTCTTTTCTTTTCTTTCTTTCTTTCTTTCTTTTTTTTTTTTTTGCTTTATCTCCTGCTATGGCCCAGGCTCCTGCTGCCTGGATGCTGCTTGAGCCTTTCTCACCACAGTGAGGGTTCTAGAGCTTCCCTGACCTTAAGTCCTTTTTTTTCTGTTTATATGGGACTTTGCTGAGTTCTTCCTGGGATCCTTTTCTCTTAACAACAGGCTGCCTCCTTCCTGAGATCTTCTCAGAGTCTTTTTCCCATTATCTAAGGGTTATGGAGTGCCTTCCATCTACCCTGAATTATTTACATCTGAGTTTCTATAAAATTCTGATAATCTCTTTGTGCTTCCCTGTGCTGGGTGATGAGGCTTATAGCTGATTAATCTGGTGCAATTTTAAAATTTTCTAGTATTTAACATGCCATCAACTTCCCACAATTTTCAATCCCCACAACTTTTCAAGAATACCAAGGCAATTTAGTATTCATCCTTATACCCTTAGCAAGAATTCACCAATGCAGAATTTTTTTTGGATTTTTTTTTTTTGCTGAGGCAATTGAGGCTAAGTGACTTGCCCAGGGTCACACAGCTAGGGAATGTTAAGTGTCTGAGACCACATTTGAACTCAGGTCCTCCTGACTTCAGGGCTGGTGCTCTATCCACTGTGCCACCTAGCTGCCCCAGAATTTTTTTTAAGACTGAGGACAGCTAGGTCTTTCATTCCATTTTAATATGGCTTAAATTTCAATTTCTTGTTGCTTTTTAAGGTCTCTATCAGCTCTGATATTCTAAGTTCCAGAGATAAAATCACCAAATGTAGAAACAAGAAAATTATCAAATTCACATTTTTTTTGGAAAACTCAGATCACTTGATTTAAGAATTCATTTGAGGAAAGATATTCAGAAACCTTTTTTGGAAGGTTTTAGTGCTAGACTCATTCTTTGAAGGTTAATTTGTCATTCCCATTATAAGCTAAATACATCAGGACAGCATTGAGTCCCAAGATAGGACTTGTGAATTGCCTAGCAGAAGGCCAGAAGGCATTCAGGAATTAAGTACTCAAAATGAGGACATATACAGATATTTTTAGCATCACCTGTCTTGATGATCAAAGGTAAATTTTGATAGGCAGAAAATAAAGAACCAGGGGAGATGATAAAATGCCACATTCCTGGTCTCTGGTTTTGTCTTGGTCTTGATGAGTCTGCTCAAGAGAGTAAATGGACATTGTGCTATAGTGATAACTACAACCATAGAATCTTAGAACTGAACAAGGTCCTAAGTGGTCACGTGGTCCACTTTCTTACCAGATGCAGGAGTCCTTTCTGTAACTATTAGAAAATAGTCATTTAGTATCTGCTTGACCACTTCTAATGACAGGGAACTCACTATGGGTCAACCTATTGCCTTCGTGGGGAGAAAGAGACCATCAATAACCTGAAATCTGTAGACACTGCAGTGCAAGAAAGGATACCCTAAGTGGCTTTAGAGAGTGTAATAGATCTGGAAAGGATCTTGGAGGCTACCTAGTTCAGTTAACAATGGATGAAATGATTGCCTAAAGAGATGAAGTAACAAAATCATATATTTTGAAATTTAGAGGCTTATCAGCCTTTTCAGGAATGAGATCCAGACTGACTTGTCCAAAAACATGGTCATAAATGGCAGTTTTGAGCCTAACATTACAGAATAAATTAGAAACTGAGTAGTATGGATCCTGGTACCATGCTTTTTCCAATTCTCCACAAAGGAATTTAAAAGAACAAGTTGGAATAATCTGGAATTCTTTGGGTAACATCTCCTCTGAACAATGAGGCTGATCACATTCTTAAAGAATCTTCCAAAGTCAACATTATGATGAGACATTCTTCTTACTCTTGACAAGCCTATCACCAGGGAAGAGGAGAAAACATTTCACATGTCCTACAATGCAACTTTTATTTCTGTTTGAGAAAACTGTTCTGTTCCTTAGAGAGCTTACTTCATGAAATGGTATCTCTTTCCAATGGCCTTTTATTCAAATTAGGAGATGAACAAAATTTCAGAGACAGTGGAGCTTTCTTAGATTGCCCTTCAAAATAAGAATGAGGAGAATGAGAAAGGCCACTCAGGATCACCTAATTTGCCACTGTAATATGAAAGTTCTACTTGAAGCTGTTTTTCTTCCTCCTCATCTCATAACCTCTTGACCATCTCTGATAATTTACCCCTTTATTCCAGTCTCTGAGGAAGAGGGGATCCTTCTCCTCACCAACTTTAACCCCTCAGTATACACTCTTGATCTGGTCCCTTTCCATCTTTTAGATTTGAGAAATTTCTTTACTCTCAACATCCCTTTCTACCTAATCTTCAATCTCTCCCTATTTATTGGTTCCTTTCTTACTGCCTTACTACCAAGTTTTTCCCATTCTTAAAAAAAAAGACAACAAAAAAGCAACAAAAACCAAACCAACCTCCCCACCCCCAACCTCATTAGATTATCTTCTAGTAACTGCTGAGGCATTTAGGTAGTACAGTGGTCAGAGGCTGACTGGGCCTAGATTTGAGAAGACCTGAGTTCAAACGCAACTTCCCATTTAACTTCTGTTTGAGTTTCCACAACTATAAAATGGGGATAATAATAGCACCTATCTCACAAGACTGTTGTAGGATCAAATGAAATAATATTTGTGAAGTACTTAGCAAAATGCTTGGCACATAGTAAGTGCTATATGTTTCTCCCATCCCACTCTAAAACCATCATTTGATGCTACCTACAAACACAAGTCTCCTTCTTAATCCTTCCTGGATCCTATCATTCTCTTGCCTTCTCAGCCAAACTCCTTGAGAAAACTATGTACAACTGGTGCTTACACACCCTCTCTTATCACTCTCCCTTTAATCCTCTACAATTTGACTTCACACCTCATCATATTGACTGAAATTGCTTTCTCTGAAGGTACCAGTGATCAAATAATGGCCTTTTTCTCAGTCTTCTTCCCTCCTGACTTTTCTGCAGGATTTGACACTTGTCTCTTCTTAAATTTTTATGACATACCCTTCTCTCTGAGTTTTTGTGATATTACTCTTTTTTTATTCTCCTCCTAAATGCCTGACCACTTCTTCTCAAGTTCATTTGTCTGATAAGCTAGAGAACACTCACTCACTGTGGTTGTACCCAGAATTTTGATCATGTGGGATTTGATGAAGCCTTCAAGTAAGAAAGTGTAAAGGTCCAAGGAAAGCGATTTTAGAGCAAAGCCTATGTGTGTGTATATGTATGCATGCATACATATATGCTCTAAGTATTGTATATGGGGACAGCTAAATGGCACAGTGAATAGAGCACCAACCTTGAAGTCAGAAGGACCTGAGTTCAAATATGGCTTCACACATTTAACACTTCCTAGCTGTGTGATCCTAAGCAAGTCATTTAACCCCAATTGCCTCACTAAAAAGTACGTATATGGCACTTGTGTGTATTTACCATAATACAGGTGTTGAGCATGCATTCATGACATGTACATGCATGTGCATGCACACAGATGTGTATCCTTTCTCTCCTGAGTCTCATATCATTGGTAACCTTCTGAACATTTCAAACTAGATGCTTCTTGGGCAATTCATTACCTTTCCCTCTTCCAAACTTTCTGATTCTTGTCTAGGCTGTCCTTCAGGCTCCAAAGTTCCCAGCTTTGAAGTTCTTAGTTCCTCTCTCTCACACACCTCCCATACCCAAATTTTGGGTTGGCAAATCTTGTCCCAACCTCCCCAGTAGATCTTAAATCTGACTCCTTCTTTCTGCTCACACAGTCACTACTTTAATTCAACTCTCCATGACATCTCACCTGGACTATTGGAGTAGCTTTTACACTGGACTTCATGTATCAAGTCTCCTTGTTCCAAACTATCTTCTATTTAGCTGCTAAAGTAATTTTCCTGGAGCACAGATCTGACCATGTTAATTTCCTATTCACTAATACCTCTAGGATCAAAAATAAATTTCTCTGACATTTAGAACACTTCATTACCAGGACGATTCTTACCTTTGCAGCATTCTTAGGTGGTATTCTCATGCTCTCTCCAACTTACTCATATCAGTCTCATACATAAAGTTCCATCTTCCATCTCCATGCTTTTGTATCCACTATTATTCCCCTGTCCCTCAGGCCTAGAATGTACTCCTTTTTCTCTTTACCTCTTAGAATCCCTGATTCTTTTCAAGGTTCAGCTTAAACACTACTTTCCACATAATACTTATCCTCTTCCTACTGGCTTTTCCTCCAAAATTACCTTGGATCTATTTTACATAACTATAATCATAGACATACACAAGTAGGTATATATATATATATATATATATATATGTGTGTGTGTGTGTGTATGCATGTATATACACATATATATGTATATATATGTGTGTATATATACATATACATGTATATGTATATATATACATATATATATACACCCACACATACATACAGATTTATATATCCTTTTCTTTCTATCTTTCTATCTCTCTATCTATCTATGTTGTTTCCTGTTTTTAGAATGTATATTCCCTGAGGGTAGGGACCATTTCACTTTTGTCTTTAGATCCACAATGCCAGGCATATACCAGTGCTTAATAAATACATTTTCATTGATATGTGTTCTTTGGCAAGTTGCATATTCTCCATATCTAAGTTTCAATATTGAGATGGGGAAGCTAATTCCTGCTCCACCTATATGACTGTTTTGAGGATAAAATGAAATAATGCATGTGAAAGTACTTCCTAAAATGCAAAGCACTTTGGTAATGTAAGAAGATAATAGCTTGCCATAGCTTTGATGTCTTATCAAGAGGGAGAAAACTAACCCAACTCCAGTGCTGGACTTCCATTTCTAGCTCATAAATTTACTAGTTGTATAATCTAAAGTAAGTCATTTAAGTTCTTGGAAACTGGAATTTCCTCATTTTGTAAAATGAAAATAATAATAGCTCCCTATCTCATAGGACTATGAAGATTCAGTTAGATAATGTATGTAAACCACTTTGTTCAGCAATTATTACTATTGTCATAATTAATACTAGTATTAACTATTAGTTTGGATCACCTATTGTCTCACCAACAATTTTTTAAAATGTCAAAGTGGGAAGGAACCTTATAACATTTGAAATTTTAAAGTAGGAAAGAAACAGAGATCATAAAACATCAGAATTAGAAGGGATCAGAGTATATAGAATATTAAAGCTGGAGGGAAGTTTGGGACAGAGAACAGAAAATGATAAAGGTGGAAGGGACTTTCACACATAAAACATAATGTACTTAATCTATGGCTGAAGTCCATTTGCATAGACTCTCTTCCTTGGTGAGAATGATTACACAATGCTCTATGGAGAACAGTTGGTGAGAGCTTAGGAGAGAAGAGGCCCTACTTCTAGTTTCTTAAACCTCTCCTTGTGGTTCATTGACAGTACAATTGCTTCTTCCAGATCCTGGATTTGTTTGCACAATCCTCCAATGTCACTGTATTACTCTGTGGACCTCTCATTCTCCTCTATGACTTCCACTTAAGATTCAGACTTTGGGTAGGATCTCCAGGACCAGACAAGGAATCTCTTTATTCCCACTAGGTCTCCAGACCAAACAATCTAGTGGTCTTCACGCTTTCTTGATCACTCATCCCCAGCAGTAAAAAAGAAAAATGTCTGAGCACAGACCCCCAATATGGATTTCTTTATAAATTATGCATAGATGCTACTTTGCTAATGATTATGTACAGTCTAAATAAGAAACAGATATTTTAAAAGATTGACTTGATGAAATAGTATTTGGGTTGCTTTCACAGTTTCCCAATGTGACTTCTCTCCTCCCAACCACAATTTAGGATTGTTTGTCCTTTGTTCTCAAAGAGGACCAATGACATCAGGAAGATGATATCTTGACTTGCAAGTGAATTGGGTTTGAGTGAGATACAACTGTGTAAAGTCATCAGCCTCAGTCTTTCTTTCAGGATCATCTGAGTCCAGTGGCAAGACATAGGTCAGAAAAATTAGCAAAGGCTCTGGATGCAATAGGAGACTGACTTTTTTAAGCTAAGGTTTCAGTTTGTCTGAGGTAATATCCTTTCAATAATTAAAGTCTAGATAAGAATTGAGGCAAAAGATGTCCTAGTTTGCCTTCACAAAGAATATGCCTTCACTAAGAGTCATACTGGGAGGGAGAGTCTCTCAGGATTTCTCCACAAGATGGAAAGACTTTAACCTAAAAGAAGCACAGCCTCCCCTGGGATCTAATTGGTCTCAGTCTCCCTGATCTCTCCTAAGTGCCATTGTTTTTTGTTGAATATCCTTGCTGTGTAAGGACAAAGTAAACTTCAATTTGTCAATGTTCAGTAACTTGAAAATGCCTCATGTCCTCCCAACATGGAACTAGAATTGAGGATGCTAGCATTAGGAACAGGTTTCTCATAGATGCCAAGAAAATAAAAATAAAGAAAAGAAAGTCATCCATTTTTTTAAATGCACGCAAGAGAAAAAATGTCAGTGTGAATCACAGACAAAAGGATAGCTTTGAAAGTTATATATTGAATTTATTATATATTCCAAAAGAAAATAAAGTTATTATAGGAAATTTAAAGTTTTTTTTGTATAATTTTCTTGTCCTGTTCTCAACTGTGTGTAAGAAAATATTTATTTGAGTTAATTTTTGTTAAATTCAATTCTTAGAAATACAATAAAATAAAATGGAAAAAAGGGATTCTATTGCACTAGTCAGAGCAGTTAGGAAGTACAATGCCAGGCCTAAAGTCAGAAAAACCCATCTTCCTGAGTTCAAATCCTGACTTCAGACACTTACTAGCTGTGTGACTCTGGGCAACTCACTTCATCCTATTTGCTCAGTTTCCTCATCTGTAAAATTAATTGAAGAAGAAAATGGCAAATCACTCCAGTATCTCTGCCTAGAAAACCCCAAATGATGTCACAAAAGGAAGAAACCATTGAAACAGTAAAAGGCAAAGAAGGCCTCAATTATGCTGCCTTCTCTGTGAGTAGAAAGGGAAACTTAAAGGGAAAAAATTGACAGCTGAGTAAATGAGTGGAGTAAGAGTGAAAAGTTGAGGATGACATTGAATTTATGAACCTGAATGACTGGAAGAAAAGTGGTTTCTTGGACAATAATAGGGATGTTAGGAAGGGGAGTGGTTTGGGGGGGAAATGACAAGGTGATGAGATCTGTGATACAGATAGCAAATATCTGTGCCCTATCCTCCTGTGAGACTCATCCACAAGTGAAAGGCAAAGGGGGAAACCCTTACTCTTGGACCTTGTGCCAGAGCTTTGAACAGGTGGTCAGACTTTGACCAAAAGGAGAGTCTGCAGATTTGTGAGGTAGGATGTGAAAATATTGGGGGAGAGAGTGAGGAATTTTGCCTGCACAGCTCCTTGGGTGCCTAACCCCTTCTTCATTAGAAAGATTTATATACAAGGCAAAGATACAACTGAAGTTAAGCATCTTCTTTAGAGACCATGAATCAGCAAGTGCCTCCTCGATGGTAATCAAGCACCACAGAGATTTGAAAGGTTTCCAGATCTTTCAGAGAGTGATTTTATATACCAAAGCTTCAATTTTAGCTAAAGTCTGTTGAGTTACTTTGGCAGAGATGTGAAGAACTGGCAAGATATAGTGATGGGTACAATATTCTTAAATGTCTTAGGATGAAAGAGCAAGTCGAGCAAAGATTCAACAAGGTTGTAAATCCTCTGTACTTGGTTAACAATATTTACTCACGCCTACAAACTATTCAGCACCCTGGAAAGTTGCTAAATTGACACTTCAACCACTCTACTGTCTTTTCCTCACCTCAGGTGAGACACTTCTCACAAATGTCTGTTTTAACTCCCTTATTTCAACTGCATATTAAAAATGTTTTGGCACTTTGTCACCCACTTCTCCCTCCCCTCCCATCTCCTCCTTGCCCACCAAAGGCAACTGAGTGGTGATAGAACTCTTACAATTAGACAGACTATAGAATATAATAAGAATAAAATTGGGTCTGGATTGTGACTATGGGCATATTATTTTCCCTCTCCGAGCCTCAGTTTCCTTACAAGAAAAATTAGGAGACTGAACTAGAGTTGAATCCTAATATCCCAAATACCTTTAAATTCTATGATTCTGTGGATATTATAACATAAGCCAGTGTTTTCAGAGACCAGACCTGGTATTAATCAAATGATTCATCAATCAACAAGCATTTATTTTAAAGCACCTACTTAGTGCTGAACATTACACTAGGTACTGGGGATAAAAAATATGAAATAATAACTCCTCTTGAGGAGCTTTCATTTTAATGGGAGATAAAGATAAAATGTATCAAAATGGTGGCAGGAGTAAAGAAGAGAATAATGAGGAGGGAGAGACAAAAGAAATGTATTAATGTGACTTTTAAAACCATCTTTTTTTTAATGCTGGAAAATTCCACTCTGCATGATGCAGGCATTTGAGAGGGGCAGGGGAGAGATTATTCCCATGTATGACAATAAAAGTTCACAGTTTTTCATTAGGAACATAAGGATACCCCTTACCCAAAGCACACAAATACCTCTTCCCACTCTGTCAAAGAGCTTTGAGTTTACATTCTCAGTTAATCAGGAAAGGATGAAAATTAATAAGATATAATGATCAAATCAGAGTAACGAACAATGTCATCATGTGGCTTGCCTTATGGTACACAAGACTTGTTGCTCCAAAAGTCATTACACCTGGGCAAAAGGAAATAGATGCAAAAGAACATTCCCATGCCCAGAGTAACAATCAATGCAAGCAGCCCCAGCTGTCATGCTGCCATCCGGAAGCTGCAGATTTACTGCTGCCATATGGGAGAAACTGTTTCCATGTTGCTTCTGTTTGTTTACAAACTTCTGGGGACTGAGGCAGCTGAAACCATTGATTCTCTCTTATTTGCCGAGACAGCCCTAGAGTGTCCCTAGAAGGATGAATTCATGACTACAGAAAAGCACTAAATTCCCCATTACGAAGCTCCTGATTCTATAGCTGATTAGACTTTGCCCAAAATCCAGGATAGTGAGAAAGAATACTGAATTTGGAGTCAGAAGATCTGAGTTTGAATTTTACTTCTGCCAGTTACTACCAACAGAATATGGATAGCTAGGTAGTGTGGTGGATAGAGTGCTGGGCCTAGAGCCAGGAAAACCTGAGTTCAAATCCAGCCTCAGACACTTACTAGCTGTGTGACCCTGGCCAAGTAACTTAATCCTGTTTGTCTCAGTTTCCTCATCTGTAAAATGATCTGGAAAAGGAGATGGCAAACTAGTATCTTTGCCAAGAAAACTCCAAATGGAGTCACAAAGAATTGGACCCAACTGAACAAATCCAATACAAACACACCTTAAGCAAATGACTGTTCTTTGCTTGACCTTATTTTTTCCACTTTAAAAATGAGAGAGTTGGATTAAATCCCATCTAGTCCTCAGTCTCTGAGATACTCCCTCCTATCTCCTGGACTCTTGAGTTCTAGTTTCAGAGCAGCTATTAATGAATTGAATCATTAAGATAAAGATACTTCCTCACACTGAGCCTTAGTTTCTTTTTGTTTGTTCATTTTGTTTTGGTAAGGCAATTAGGGTTAAGTATTCAGTTTCATGGGATTCAGTTTTGGGAGTTTAAAAAACATCCAGTTCAGCCTTCTAGTGGACCCAGAGTGTGGGAGTCCTTTGCCCCAAGTCATACAGATAATAAGTAGCCTAGCCAGGGATTCAAAAGGATGTTCTCTGATTTCAAATCCTGTGATTTATAGAAAATCATCCCAAAAGGCTACTGGAAAGGTTACCAAACTAAGTTTTTCACAGCCAGATTCTCAAATGTACACAACATCCCCCTCAAACCCATAGCACCACCAGAATACTTGAGTGAGTAATAAGCACAACAACAGTTCACTCACTGGAAAAGCTACTGGAAAAAAAGTTTTATACTAATAATACTATATTTTTGCAAATATTTGTCACAGACTAAATGAATTTAAGTTAGGGACACAACTGACCCTCTGACTAGAATTTGGTCTGCCCAGCATTAATGATGATTAAAGCTCACTTTTATTTGTCATGTTGCACCACAATTCTTGTAAAGTATGTGGGGTTGATATGACCATCTCATTTCACAGAGAAATAGAGAGGAGATGACTGGGCCAAGATCACATACACACAAGAAATGGTAGAGTTGGGACTCAGAATCAGGTCTCTTTCCTCCTAAGTCCATTGTTTTTCTCCTACACCTTTCAAGCAGTTGTATTTTTCATTGGAAATCTATCAATTAACTAGAGCTTAGAGCTTAGAGCTTAGAGATCATGGAAAGGGACAGGTAGTGTGGTGTTATGAAAAGAACCTTGTACTTTGAGTCAGAGTAGTCCTTCACTTCAAGAACTGGTTCTGACCTGAGCTATATGAACTTGGCAAATCATTAAATTTCTCTGGTGCCTCCATTTTCTCATCTGAAAAGTGGACGTAACAATATTTGCAACACCTACTTCAAAATACTGCTGAGAAGACATTGCCTTGTAAGCATTAAAACACAATAGAAATATGAATTACTATATAGCTTGACACCTTAATTTTGTAGAGTCAGAGATCAGGTACAGATTATCTAGAGTTAATTACATAGTACACTGGAAGCTTTATCTCAAACTTGAATCCTCATTTACAAAATGAAAGAGTTGTACTTAAAGGTCTCCAAGGTCCCTTCTAGATATAAATCAATGGTTTTGTTATCTGGTAATCCTGTGAATTCAGATCTCTCTTGGTTTCTTAATGCTATTCTAGGTCATGTTATCTTTGATTTTGCAAAAATCATCCACCATTGTGTTTAGTCTTTTCTTCCCTCTTCTTCATCACCTGAGGAATTTCTTTTGTAGTTCTTCTTGACAAGTCTCAGCTTTCTCATCTCTGTTCATTTGGCCTTTCTGCCAAGGCAGAAGGAAGGCATGAATTAACTTGTAGAAACTGATCTTCCTTCTGCTGAATGGTGTTCTAAATCACTAGTCATCTTTTTTAAGCCTGCTGCTGGATTTAGACTGACTTTCTCTCTTTCTCCTAAAGGGTCATGCATTATGGATGAGAACTATTCCTTATTCAGCAACTGAGAATCACTCTTCTATCAAAAACAGCTCTTTTAATGTACCCTAGGAAATCAGAGCCCATCTCTGAACATATATAGCTTGCCTGGCCTGACTCTCAGCAGGGCCTGTTGAACAATTTCTTAAAGTGATAACGGCTTGAAATATAAAATAGACACCTGCATGTACCCATTGATAAAAACAGAAAGTCCCTGAAACAGATGGGCTATCTCCTAATCTCACAGAAAACACATCATCAGAACCACTCCATCAGCAGTAGTCTCAACTCTGGGAAGGCACAAGACAATGTTGAGACAGAAATATGCAAATATACACACTTCCTAATTCAGGTGGGATGCCACAGAGTGGTTCTATATCTTCTGTGTTCATTTTTCCTACTATGGGGTGTGATGAAGAAAGGATTGGATTTGGGATCAGGAGACCTAGATTTGAATGTTGACATTGTTGTTTGTTATCTCTATGACCTTGGAAAAGACTTACCCTTAGTGAGTCTGGGATTTCTTGTAAAGTGAAGAGGATTGATTAGATGGTTGGTAAGGTCTTTCAGTTCTAAATCTTAGGATCCTCTCTACCAAACCTTGACTTTTTTCAAAATCTTGTTCAGAACTTCAGAACTCAACTCTTTCCTTGATTGGATGCCAACACCCTCTCACCCTGTCTAGTGCTGTTTCCTTCCTTCCTTCCTTCCTTCCTTCCTTCCTTCCTTCCTTCCTTC
>JAJPUD010000502.1:251167-276214 GCA_023553655.1 Myrmecobius fasciatus
CTTCCTTCCTTCCTTCCTTCCTTCCTTCCTTCCTTCCTTCCTTCCTTTCTTTTTTTCTTCCTTCCTTCCTTCCTTTCTTTCTTCCTTCCTTCCTTCCTTTCTTTTTTTCTTCCTTCCCTCCTTCCTTTCTTTCTTCCTTCCTTCCTTCCTTTCATTCTTTTTTCTTCCTTCCTTTTTTTTCTTCCTTTCCTCCTTTCTTTTTTCTTCCTTCCTTCCTTCCTTTCTTTTTTCTTCCTTCCTTCTTTCCTTTCTTTTTCCTTCTTTCTTTCCTTCCTTCCTTCCTTTCTTTCTTTTTTCTTCCTTCCTTCCTTACTTTCTTTCTTCGTTCCTTCCTTCCTTCCTTTCTTTCTTTCTTTCTTTTTTCTTCCTTCCCTCCTTCCTTTCTTTCTTCCTTCCTTCCTTTCATTCTTTTTTCTTCCTTCCTTTCTTTTTTCTTCCTTTCTTCCTTTCTTTTTTCTTCCTTCCTTCCTTCCTTCCTTTCTTTTTTCTTCCTTCCTTCTTTCCTTTCTTTTTTCTTCTTTCCTTCCTTCCTCTTTTTTCTTCCTTCCTTCCTTCCTCTTTTTTCTTCCTTTCTTTTCTTCCCTCCTTCCCTCCTTTCTTTCTTTCTTTTCCTTTCTTTCTTTTCCTTTCTTTCTTTCTTTTTTTCTTTCTTTCTTTTTTCCTTCCTTCCTTCCTTCCTTCCTTTCTTCCTTCCTTCCTTCCTTCCTTCCTTCCTTTCTTTCTTTCTTTCTTTCTTTCTTTCTTTCTTTCTTTCTTTCTTTCTTTCTTTCTTTCTTTCTTTCTTTCTTTCTTCCCTCTTTCCCACCTTCCTGTCTTTCTTTCTTCCTTCTTTCTTGCTTCCTTCCTTCTTGATTCCTCCCTCCCTCTCTCCCTCCCTCCCTTTCTTCCTTCCTTCTTGCTTCCTCCCTCCTTTCTTTCTTCCCTCCCTTCCTCTCTCCCTCCCTTCCTCCCTCCCTTCCTTCCTCCCTTCCTTCCTTCCTTCCTTCCTTCCTTTCTTCCTGACTGCCTTCCTGCCTTTCTTTCTTTCTTTCTTTCTTTCTAAAATATAATCTCATTTCATCCTTATAACAACCTTGAGAAGTAGGTGCTATTATTGTCCCCATTTTACAGTGAAGGAATACAGCAATTAAGTGACTTGCTCAGTCACAAAACTAATAAATAATTGAAGCTAGATTTGAACTTAGGTATTCCTGACTCTAGGTCCAGGGTTTGCCACCTAGCTTCCATCACAATGCTACAAATCAGGATTTGATATATTGTGTTGCTGATTTCTAGACTTTACAAAAGTTGTGGAGAAAACATTAAGAATTCAAATTAAACTTTAAAGTGTGTCTTGGGTACATTGTTTTCTCTGAGTACCAGTTGCTAAGCATTTACTAGCATACTGCTGCTAAAAACACTATATAAATGTAAGCTATTATTAAAAAGATAAAGCAAATATTGTCTCCATTCTACCAAGGAAGCACAGAGAGATTTTAATTTAATTAAATTCAATAAGCCTTACTATTACATTATCCTAAAGCATGAAGTCCAAAATGAAACAATCTGTGTCCTCAATGAGTTTGCATTCTATTAGAATATACATACATATATGTGTGTGTGTGTGTGTGTGTGTGTGTGTGTGTGTGTGTAACTATATATTTAGGAAACTAAATAATTTGGGGGTAAGTGGGGCAGGGGAAGGGTATAGTAGCAGCTGTAATCTCAAGACATTATGAGGATTGGAAGTCAGTTCTTCTGAGGTCAAGTCCCAGAGTTCTTTCTAGTCTAATGCAGTCTCCCTTTATAGTCATTTAGGGAACAGGACTTTCTGCCCCCTAAATTAAACGGCTAATTCCTTTAGGACAGATTTCTTTTGTATTTCAGTCTCTTCTTCTGGTTAGACTTTTCTCTCTCTATTCCTGCTCTATCTCCCTCAATCTAACACTGGGCTTTGAACAGTGGCCCCTCAGTCCACTTTGCTTGCCTGACTTCACTGCCAAGTTCAGGCAGTTCAGCATGATGTCTCTGGCTTCCTGTGGGCTCTCTGAGCACAGAGTAATGACTTGGTTCCTGCAAGGCTGACAGCTTTCTGATCTATGGTTTCCCTGGACACAGAAGCTGTACTGTTTGGCTTCTGTATAGTTCCACTTGGACTGAAACCCATTCATTGAGAGCCAGAGGGAGGAGACCTTCCTAAACAGGAAATACAGGGGCAATTTTTAGATCTTAGATCATTGACCCAGGGATTGGAGGGACTTTAGAAGGAATCTAATCTAACTCCATTTTACAGCTGAGGAAACCGAGGCTCAAGGAAAAGAGATTTGTCATAGTGAACATCCAAAGTGGGATTTGAACATAGCTTCTCTGATTCCAGAGCTAGTGGAGTCCAGAAGAATAAAGCTATTATAACACTACATCATGCCCTACATTATCTGGGAAACTTGTCCCTAACCTGCTGATTTTGCTCAATATATTGTGAGATTTTATATTTCTCTTCCCCACAAGAGATTTCTAGAATTATATCAGGCTACTGTCATGTTATTCAGTTCTAACAAAGTACTGGCTCCAATTTAGAAAAAAGGAAGCCTTTTTGAGAAGAAAGAGACCTTAGAAGTCATTGAGTCCCAGTCTCCCATTTTAGGAAGGGGCAAACTGAGATTCAAAAAAAGGAAGTGAATTTCTCATGGTCACAGGATAAATTAGTGGCAAGAAGTTGGGTCTCTAACCCCTAGGCCAAGGCTCTTTCCATTTTACAAAATCACTCCCCAACCCATTTTACAGATAAAGAAACTAAGGATCAGAGAAGTTAAAATGACTTGCCTTGGAGCATTCAGGTAGAAAGCATCAGAGGCAGGATTTAGTCTTAGGTCTTCCTGGCTCCCAGCCTAACACCCTATCTGAGATGTCATGCTGACTCCAGTTCTGCAGTACAGTGGAATAATTTAACAGAACTCTGCCCACAAAGTAGGGGGAACCAAGTTCCAGCCTTCTGTAAGTTCAAATGAGGGAGAAAATGAAATGACAAAAGCGTCTTAAATCAGACTGCTGAAGGAAAGTGCCTCCTTGGCTATCTGAGAAATGAAACAAATGAGGCTTCGGGGAAGTGTTGGTAAGAATGATGTTCCATTATTGTACAGATAAAATGTGCACTGCCTTTGAGAAGTAGCTAGGTAAATTATGGGCTGCAGAACTCAGCAGCCAACAGGACTCCTTAGAAAATCCCAGTGTAAGGCTTTCAGGTACCAAGTGAAATCCTTTTCAGGCCCAATAACAGAACATATTGTGATCTATCTGTACTGTTTTAACCCTAATACACAGTATCCAAGGCAAATGATGAAGCATCCCTGTAACTGCCATTTATTAGGGCCATCCATCAACTTCTCTAAGCATTCAGCTTGCCTATAGCCCACAGTGAAAAATCCATCCATTGCATTAAATGTAAATAAGTCACTCACTCAGCAGCTCTCTCTCCCAAGCCGTTCTAGGGACCTCTTGCTGACAAATGCAATTTCTTTTTTTTTTTTTTGAAAGTTTTGGCCCTGTTTCCCTGAAAAACAGATAAACTAGCAACCATTTCCTGAAAAATGAAAAAAATCTATTTCAATTATGTTGAAATGGACAGTCATTTTGGGCATATTAAGGCCAAATCAAGCCCCAAGATAGCCAACTAAGGGATCTCTAATAAGGTTTACAAAAGATTTTATGGAAGCATTCAAATGATCACCCCATTTTAATAGATGAGGATCCTGAACCTCAAAGAAATAAAGTATCGAATATCAACCATAATTTTTTTATTAAAGCTTTTTATTTGCAAAACATATGTATGGGTAGTTCTTCAACATTGACCCTTACAAAGCTTTACGTTACAAATTTTTCCCCCTTAGTCTCCTCCCCTCCCCTAGATGACAGGAATTCCACTACATGTTAATTATATTAAATTACTTGACAAGTTGAATATATATATATATATATGTATATATATATACATACATATTTCCATACTTATCTTGCTGTGCAAGAAAAATTGTATCTACGAGAAAAAAAAAATCTGAGAAAGGAAACACAATGCAAGCAAACATTGATAGAGAGCATGAAAATGTTATGTTATCAACCATAAATTTGAATCCAGGGCCTCACGGCACCAAGTCTAGGGTTATCTCAAACTGACTCTCAATGCAAAGATATTTAAAACAATAGCAACAACAAATAATGCTCAACTATCCACAAAAATGAATAGCCAACACTGGCTCCAAATAAAATAAAATAAAATGTACCTCTCTCCCTCCATTGCAGAAGTGGAAGACTATAGGCATGCAACTGAATATATTGTGAGGCTTGGCTGATGTGATGGTGAGTTTTGCTAAATGGCTTCTCTCTCTCTCTCTCTCTTCCCCCCCCCCCCTCTCCCTCTCTCTCTCTCTCCCTCTCTCTCTGTTCTGTGTTACAAAGATGGCTTTGTGGAGAAAGGAAGAAGTAATATATTAAGAACCAAATGTAATATAAACACAGAAGATATCACTAACTAAAAAATAAATAACTAAAAGATTACTAGGAATCCAACAGGTAAATAGAGTGAGTGAGGGAAGGCATGGCAGAATATGTTTAGGGATCAGATGGTCCATGAAGCATAGGAGAATTATCTGAGGAGAATAAAAGGAGGAAAGACAAGAAAGGCAGGGTAGAGAAACTTGAAAATCAGAAAAAAAGAATCTTAATAAGGAATTTGAAGGCTGTTGTTTGCTTGGGTTTTTTTTTTTAGTAGTAAAATAAGACAACCAGATTCATACATAAAAAATGAATCTGGCTTTAATATAATAATAATTAATTGTCATTTGTTCTTTGTTCTTAAAGAGGGTCATGACATCAGGGAGTTGATGCCATGACATGCAAGTGAATTGGATTTAAGTGAGAGTGAAGTGTGCCCAAGGAAAGGAATATAATAATAATAATAATAATAAGTAAGCAGAAAGAAAAGGAGGAAGGAAGGAAGAGGAGAGGAAGAGGAAGACAAGGAGAGAATGAGAGGAAGAAAGAAGGAGGAGGAGGAGGAGGAGGAGGAAGAAGAACTAACATTTAATTAGCTTTAGAGTTTGCAAAATAATTCATATACGTTATTCCACTTAAGCCTCAAATATTACAAATATTATAGGCTTTATATTATAGATGAGGAAACCGAGACTCAGAAAGCTAAAGTGACTTATTCACATATAGCCAATTAATATCTGAAGCAGGATTTAAACTCCAAGTTTGATGGTCTTCCTCTTACACAAGGCTGCCTCAGTATATTGAAGATATATTGAAGGGCAGAGAGTAGGCTTAGGAAGACCATTTAAGAGGTTATGGAAATGGTCCATGTAGGTGTGAATGAAGGCCTGAACTCAAATAATATAAGTAATACTAAGAAGAGAAGGAGTTGGATATAGGAGACACTGGAAAAGACAGGACATAGGAACTGATTGGCTATGAATGGAACAGGAGTTCAATATCCTCCTAAAGTTGACCTATCTCCACAAGACATCAGGATGCTGCTCCAACCCCTGGTACATTCTCCTCATTGGGGACAGTCTCATTTGACACCTTATTTAGCCTAAGTCTAAGTTATATGTGGGAAGAGTTGTGGACTGACTGACTTTTATCTTTGGATTGCAGCCACAAGTGTCTAGCTTAATGCATAGGATATAGTAGGTACTCAGCAAATGATTTATCATCAGTTTACTAAAAAGAAGATCCAGGCTTCCTTCTATTCTCTCATCACTATAATCACATTCTATAATCATCACTTCTGTATCTAAACTTCTGTTTCCTCATCTGTAAAATGGACATCATAATTCTGCTTTGCCTGTTTAGGACTTATATGAAGATTAAATGAAAAATTTTTGTAATCATAAAGAACCAGAAAAATATAAATTGTTTTTTGTAACTAGTACTAGTACTAGTCATGAAGGAAACATGATCTATGGGATAAAGAGCTGCTTTCAGAGATAGGAAGATCTGGGTTCAAATCTCACTTTTGATATATACTGGCTCTGTGATTATGGGTAAGTCACTTCTTATTGCTGCAGGCAGTGATACAGAGAAGGTGCCAATCTGCATCAGAAGAGGGAGTTTCCTTACTAGGAAGTTTCCTGTAACCATGAAATCAAAGGTTCAATCCCTAATCTTCTTTCTAGTAATAAAGATGAATGAATGGATGAATCAATGAAAAAAAAACCTATGCAAAGCACTAAAGATATTAATAGAGAAGTAAGATAGCTTCTGTTTTCAAGAAGCTTACACTTTAATTGGGAAAGATCATACATATAAGAAAATTCAGTTGAAGAGTACATGGAAAGGCCTGAAGTCCTAAGGGTGAAGCAAGGATATAATGACAATTTTCTAACATGGAGGTTGAAATCTTATTAGAGTAGTTTGGGGTTTTAGATTATCCATTCTTCCAATTCATTAATATAGATAATTAACAGATAACTAATATTCTCCCGGTGATACTATATAGCTTTTGTTAGGAGAGAAAAATTTCCTCTTTGAGTTCATTGGTAGGTGTGCAGAAATTATAGAGGTTAAAAAAACCTAGATTTTATTATGCTTAAGCTCAAATTCAAGAAGTAGAAAAACAATTCCAAACTAATATTGGAGTTCCTGACAAGCCTTTATAGAGAAAATTATATCATAGAGACAGAGAAATAATTTTTAACATGCAACAATTATGATCTTTTAGATCACAAAGGTCATGAGGGTCTCATTAAGTAGATTCATTATCTCATGCTTCCTTCAACCAAAGTTAGTAAGGATGAATTATAGCAGACTAAATTATAGATTTAAACTAAAATCCTATATTTACAGAGCTACAAAGCAACATTTTAAAGAAGTTACAATGGACTAATTGAGAGGAGAAGATTTACATGTCATAAAGATAACCAAAAGGTCCAGGGAAATTTTTCAACAAATAAAATCTTATCAAGAGATTTTATTAGAGATTCTATATTACCTTCTTCTCATTTGGTTTCTTAGGTATATCAAAAGTCTTACCCTAATACTATCATCCCATGAGTCAAACTGGTGTTTAATTTTGGCTTTATTTTTTAGCCAAGTGAGATTAATATTAACAGAAAACAAACTTCTGTTGATCCAAGAGGAATGGCATAATAAAATTAAACAAAAATAAAATGAAAGATTTCCATCAAATTCTGGGTGAAGGAACTTCACAATCTCAGAAGAATAAAAATTGCAGGTGACCCAAAGGGCAATGGAAAGATAGCTAGAGAATGTAAGTAGGCCAAAGCAAGTTAACAGTTTTTACTTAAAAGGTGACATGACTTAAAAAGAAGGCATCATCTAGGACATACTTGGCTGGAAAAGAAGGATGGACACCCACTATCAAGAGATCACATCTTTGAAATATCATGAAGGCTCAAAAGATTAAGGTTTGGTTGGTTTTTTTTTTATTCATCTATTCTTTTAATTTCTCAGTATAAGATAAATGTCTCATGCTTGGAGAAAATTGTATATAGTTCATGGGCTCAGATGTTAAGCTAGGTGTTCAAGGTGGGAAAAAAAGGGAACAGCTACACAAAATGAATAATGCATAAGCATATGCAAGACAATAAAGAATGAAGGGAAAGATTTAGGATCTCTGATCAATGTAATGAAAGAGATGGCATAGAATAAGAGAAAGAACACTTGCTCTTGCATCAGACAACTAAGGTTAAAATCCCAGCTCTGACACTGCCTGTCACCTCACTTCTCTGGACCTCAGTTTCCTCATCTGTAAAATGGGGGAGTTGGTTTGATGGCCTTTAGCTTATGACTATCCTCTGAGCCTCTTTCCACCTTTAGAACTAAGACTTTATGATCAATCACTACTCAAGAAGACTGAAGATAAAGCATCCTTCTCTGTTCTTGAAAGGGATTTGATGGACTAGAGATGCAGAAGGAGTCTACATTTTCAGACATGGCCAATGCCATGGATCTGTTTTACTTGATTATATTTATTTGTTATAAAGGAAGGTTTTTATTTAGAAGACAAAGATAAAATTATGGAGAAAGTGGGTAGGGATAGGGAATAGTGACAGTTATGCCAAAAAATTAAGAAGGAAAAATACTTCAATGAAATATTTTTAAAACACATGGGGAAAGGCAGAAAGAAGTTCAAGACAGAACATAGACAAGCACAGCAATATTTGTACCATGATATTAAATTTAATAAATACTTTTTAAAAAAATATGGTGTCCATAACAAAAATTCCCAATTTAAAATGAAATCTCCCTTTTCTGTTTTTTGAAAATGGAAATTTTGGTGCTTAGTGATGTTCATCAAGATAAAAAATTTTAAAAGAATAAAGAAAAGAATGAGAGAAAGGTCTTTAGCATTTTGGATGGATGCCCAGTGGAAGAATTAAAGATACATGAAAGAGAACCACAGAAAAGAAGTTACCAAGAAATTTTAACCTATGCCAATGGAGAAAGCACCCACATTCGATGAGTTCACAGTACCATCTATGAAAGAAACATCATGAAGACTCAAAAGACTAGGGTTTGTTTGTTTGTCGTTTTTTAATTTAGCCATTCTTTTAATTTCTCAGCTTAATATAAATGTCTCATGTTTGGGGGAAATTGTATATATTCATTCTTAGGTCTAGATGTTGAGCTAGTTGTTCAAGGCGGAAAAAATTGATTCTAAACAAGATGTAATGTATGAGTTCTTTGAAATCTCCTATGATAATAGTTGCATGAATCATTGGTTTTTATATTAGGTAGGAGTGATTTTGACTCTCTTTGTCCTCAAGAATGTTCCTAGGCCAAAAACATTAATGTGTTTAGACAGCCTCTGTTCTCAAGAAGCTTTTACTCTAGTTGGAAGAGATGACACATATAAGAAAATTTAAACAATAAAAAGTGTTTAGATAAATCTATAGCAGACAAGTCTGACATTGCAGAAAGGGCACTGGATTTGGAGTCGATAGCCCTGAGTTTGTACCCCATCTCTGCCACCCACTTCTTGGCAAGTTACTTACCTGATTTAGGTCTCTGTATTTTATCTATCTTTAAAGGTCTGCCAAGGTTCCTTTTCATTTTAAATCTCTGCTACAATAATCCTGAGACTCGTGTAAAAATCCTAATCATAGTCTGACCTCCTTTATCCTCAAAACCCTTTAATTTCTCGCCATTGACAAACTGAATCAAGTCCATATTTCTTAGCCTCCCATTCACAGTTAGTTCTCCACAATCTGATTCTAGCTTGTATTTCCGGCCTTAGTTCTAATACCTAGTGTACACCAAACAAACTGTGATGCTAGCCTTCCCCTGATTGTGCACATCTCATGCTTTCTTGCTTCCTTGCCATCACTCACACTGTTCAGACTAAGCCTAGAGTATCCTGACTCCCACTTTTTCTGACTTGACATTTTGTTTATCCTTCTCAGTCCAATTCACTTGCCAGTTCTCCCATGAATCTCAATCTGGAAGTGATTTCTCTCTCATCTGGCCTCATACCCCATTATAGTCATTAAACATAGGTAGCTTGTCCAGTCAAACAGTTCTGGTCTTCTGACAGATGCTGGTCCGGTGTTTCCTGTGCATCCTGTGCTCTGCCCAGGAGCACACAAGATGTGGCAGGGAGTGTTCCAGCACCAAGGGAGTGAAAGAAAGCTGACCTAGAGGACCAACATGGGGACAGAAATAGGTCCCAGGGGATCTCTGAATTACCATGAGGTAGCCATCTCACACCTCTGTGTTATTATTTGGGATAAAAAATTCAAAGTGGAAAGAAACAGTCATGGTCATGGGCCCTAGATTTGTACTGAGCAAGGAACAAGTTCTGGAAGCAAACTGTACCTGGGTAGCTCTGATCTGAGGAAAATAGCAGGGACTCAGCTCTAGCTTCTAGTTCACAGTGGAATCTTGTAGAGAATAATCAGAGCATAAATCTCAGATCAAAGAGGAACCTAATATTTAATCACCCTGAACCTACAGAGTCTCCAATGGGCTTATAGGGACTGAATCTAGAAGCAATCAATTGAAACTCCCCAAAAGAAGCAAATTAATAGAACTAAACTTGGGTCAGGAATTTACAGAGCTTAGATAAGAACAATGAGTACACTTTGCCCCAGGTCATACCACTCTGGAAAACTTGCAGGATGCCAGACTGTGCTATGAAGACCAAAGAAGGATATAGTAAGACAGAAGCTTATGACAGGCATTGCCTCTCCTCAGAAGTCTGCAGAACCCAGCACTAATACAGAATCCAAAGTCAAGATATAGTCTGAAATTTCACTATAAAGATCTATTAATGGCAACAGAGAAATATAAGGCACAAACTCAGGAGAAGAGAATGATTCCAAAATATCTAAAAGTAAAGATTCAAAGAAAAATATATCTTGGACATATATCCAACAAAAACTCCCAGAAGTTAAGGAAAGAGTTTTAAAAAAGAACTAAAAATAATTTTAAAAATCATTTGATAGTGGTAGAGGAAAAGATGGGAAAAGAAAGAAAAATAAATATTAAAAAATTAGTAGCTTGGGAAAAGAAGTTTAAAAAACTTACTAAAAAGATTCCTTGAAAACTGGAAGTGGCAAAATGGAAACCAATGATTCCATGAGACAACAAAAAAATAACAAAACAAAGTCAAAATATTGAAAGGGAAAGAAAAGATGTGAAATATTTTATAGGAAAAAAAAGACTGACGGACAGTAGCTCAAGAAGAGATAAGAATCATTAAACTATCTGGAAGCTATGAACATCAACAACAAAAGAGCCTAATTGCTTTATTTCAAGAAATCATAAAAGAAAACTTCCCAGATATCATACAACCAGAAGGTAAAGTAGAAATGGAAAGAATTCACCAATCTCTTCCTGAAAGAAACCTTAAAATGAAAATTCCTAGAAATATTATGACCAAAATTCAGAGCTCTCAAGTAAAGAAAAAAAAAACATTGCAAATGGTCAGAAAGAAAGAATTCATGTTCTGAAGAGTCACAGTCAAGAATACACAAGATTAACAGACTACTCCAAAGGAGCAGAGAAAGTAGAATTTAATGTTCTAGTGGGAAAACAATAGAGATTTATAATCAAGAATAATTTACCAGCAATGCTGACTGTAATATCATGGGAGAAGATATGCATCTTAAATGAAAAAGATTTCCAAGAACTTTTAAGGAAAAGTCCAGAGCTTAGTAGAAAATCTGACATGCAAACATAAGAGCCAAAGAGCAGCATAAAAATATAAACAGGAGTGAACAATTGTAAGAATTAAACAAGATAAAACTGTTTACAATCATATATGGGGAAATGATATATGTAACCTTTCAGAACATTACCATCATCAGGGCTCATAGAAAGAAAAAAATATTTTTGATAATTTTTTAAATAGAATATAGAGTATGAGGAAGAGAAATACAATTGAGGGAAGAAAAAGAAAGAATGGAGGAAATTACCTGACATAAATATGGGACATAAGTACATGTCTATTTAACAAGAAGAAAGCAGCAGAATGGGAATAGGAGATACTTAAACCTCACTCTCATTTTAAATGATTCAAGGAATGAAGAAAACACATACCACAGTTGGATACAAAAACACATCATATTAAATAAAGAAATAGGAGAGAAAAGAGTGGAGGAAAGAGGGAAGAATAAGGGAAAGGGTAGATTAAGGGATAGATTAATCAAAAGTATAATATGTATAATATAAAATTATGTTTATGCAATAATTTAGCATAAATTAATATAATATAATTATACTTAAGACAAGATATTTGAAACAAATTAAAAATTAATTGAAAATTTAAAACAGTTCTAGAATGGCAGGTCAAAAATAAATCATAGAAACAATAATTTCTTTGACAACAATGGGACAATACAACAAAATTTGTGGGAGGCAGCAAAAACAATACAATGATATCTTTGACATCATGGGAATTAAGGGTCTGGTGTCCCCATGATTTGGAAAATCTGAATAAAAATTTTTGGCTCTCTCTTCGCACTAGAGAAGTCTGATGTTTTTTTCTTTTTCTTTTATAGATATTTCTAATACCTTATTGTAAAATTTGGGTTAATTATTTAGTCATAGGCTCTGTATTGTCTGCTAACTTTCATGTGTCATATGTGTCTTCCACAAAACTCCTAAAAAATTCCATTTAATTTGTTATACTGACCCAAGACATATTGAAACTTTGGGAAAGTCATAATATGGAACTGTTCTGAAGGAAAAAAGTTTTTATCTCTAAAGACTTTGATCAATAAAAAAGAGAAATAGCAGATCAACAAAATTGGTATCAATGAAAAAAACCTAGAAAATAAACAAATTAAAAAAACTTTTAATTAAACACTACAATAGAAATCCTGATACTTAAAAGCAATATTAACAAAACTGAAAACAAGTAAAATAACAAAAATAAACAAAATAGCAAAAAACAAATAACTGAAAACAAATAAATAGATAATAAAATGAGGGCCTTTCTTAAACCAATAAAGCAATTAGCAAATTTGATTTTAAAAAGCTCTGGTCTTTTCCTTAACCTAATTACCAGTATCAAAAATGAAAACTATGAATTCACAGCCAATGAAGAAGAAAGAAAAGCAGTTATTAGGAGTATTTCACCCAATTATTTGCCCAAAAAACAGACAATCTAAATGAAATGAATGTTTATGAAATATAAATTCACAAGCTTAGTAGAAAATGAAAGAGTACCTAAATAAGCCTACTTATAGAAAAAAGAAATCAAACAGGCTATAAATGAACTAACAAAGAAAAAGATTAGGAGTATATTAATTTAACAAGTGGAATTCTATCAAATATTTAAAAAAATTAATTCCAATACAACATAAATTGTTTGTAAAAAAATAGGTATAGGAGGTGTCACTTCAAATTTCTTTTTTTATAATAGCTTTTTATTTTTTCAAAATACATACAAAGATAATTTCCAAAATTCTTTTTTTGATACAAATATGGTTTTGATACCTAAGCCAGAGAATAAATATATAGAAAGAAAATTAAAGCAGAATATCCCTAATGAAAAATGATAAAAAAAAAAATTTAATAGAATATTCCTAAGAATATGTGTGTGTATGTGCAACATATTACAAAGACCATACACTATGACCAATCTGGATTTGTACCTCATAATGCAGGACTGGTTCAATATCAAGAAAACTACAATTGACCATATTAGTTATTTATTTTTTAAATCACAAGACTATTTCATAGATGAAGAAAAAGCCTTCAACAAGGTACAATACCCATTCCTTTTTTAAAAAATAAGAAGCATAGAATTTTGTTTCAAATAAGTATTATCTATCAACTAAACACTAATTGAAACAACTTCAACAAATTTGCAAAATATAAAATAAACCCACACAGATCATTAGCATTTCTGTATATTACCAACAAAATGGAGCAAGAAGAGGAAATTCCACCTAAAAGAGCTACAGGCACTTGAAAATCCTTGGTAATTTTCCTGCCAAAAAACACAAGAATTATATGAACACAATTGCAAAACATTCTCTTCTCAGATTAAAAAAAACTAAACAATTGGGGAAATATTAATTGCTCTTGGGTAGATTGAGGCAATATAATAAAATGAAAATACTGCTTAAATTAATTTTCTTAATCTGTTCTATACCAAACTACCAAAGGATTATTTTATAGAGCTGAGGGAAGGGAAGAAGAGAATGACAAAATTCATCTAGAGGAACAAAAGATAAAAAAATACTAAGAAAATCAATGGGGGGAAAGAGGAAGGAAAGTGCCCTAATATAGTACCAGATAGCAAACTATACTACAAAACCATAATTGTCAAAGCAATTTGATAATGGGTAAGAAATATTGAGGTTGATCAGGGAAATAGATTAGGCAAACAATATACAGAATCAAATTAATATAGTAACCTAGTATTTAATGAACACAACAATCCCAGCCATTGGGCCAAGAATTCACTATTAAACAAAAACTCATGAAAACTGGAAGATTGTCTGACCAAAACTAGGTATAGCTCAACATCTCACACAAAATGCTTCGAATGAGTGAGTAATCTAGTGTAAAAGGTGACATCATAAATAAAGAATCATGGAAGAAAATATCTGTTAGAAATATGGATAGAGAAAAATTAAAGGACCAAACAAGAGACAAAGATTTTCACGAGGCAAAATGGATAATTTTGATTACACAAAATTAAAAGGTTTTTTTTTTGCACAAAAAAAACCAATGAAATATAAATTAGGATAGAAGTGGGAAATTGGGGGAAAGATATTTGCAGTAAATTTCTCTATAAAGGTCTCATTTCTAAGATTATGCAAAGTACTCAGTCAAATTAATAAGAGTAAAACATTTCCCAAATGTTGTATGACCAAAGGACATGCAAGGTAGTTTTCATAGGAGGAAATAGGAAGGTATCAACAGCCACAGGACAAAAAAAGTTCTAAATCACTAATAATTAGAGAAATATAAATCAAAATAACTTTGAAGTACTATCATAATCATTAGATTGGCAAAGTTGACAAATGGGGGAAATGACAAATATTGGAAAAAAAAAACATTTTAATACACTGTTGGTGGATCTGTGAAATGGTTAAACCATTTGGGAAAGCATTTAAAATATCCCCCAAAAGCTATCCACATTGCAAACTTTGATATTGTTAACAAAGATATCCAAAAGATATCCAAAAAAGGAGAGAAAATACATATGTACAAAAAATATTTAGAGTAACTCTTTTTGTTGTGACAAAGAATTGGAAACTGGTGATATGTCCATCAATTGGGAAATGGATGAATAAGTTATGATATATGAATGTGATGGAACACTATTGTGTTATAAGAAATGAAGAAAGGTATAATTTCAGAAAAATCTGGGAAGATTTTCATGATAACAAGCTGAAGTCAACAGTAGCAGGAGAATAATTTATACAATGGCAACAATATCATAAAGAAAAAGAATTTTCACAGACTTAGAAACACTGATTAATGCAATGACCAATCATAAATCTAAAGGTCTCATAATAAAACTTGTTTTGTACTTTCAGATAGAAGGCTGGCAGACTCAGGATATAGACTAAAGAATATTTTTTCCATTTCTTTGTTTCTTGTTTTTTCCTCCCTGCCTCCCTTCCTTCTTTCCTCCCTTCCTCCCTTCCTTCCTCCCTCCCTCTCTTCCTCCCTCCCTCCCTCCCTCCCTCCTTCCCTTCCTTCCTTCCTTCCTTCCTTCCTTCCTTCCTTCCTTCCTTCCTTCCTTCCTTCTTTCTTTCTTCCTTCTTCCTTCCTTCCTTCTTTCTTTCTCTCTTTCTTTCTTTCTTTCTTTCTTTCTTTCTTTCTTTCTTTCTTTCTTTCTTTCTTTCTTTCTTTTCTTTCTTTCTTTCTTTCTTTCTTTTTTCCTCCCTCCCTCCCTTCCTTCCTTTCTTTCTTTTTTCTTCCTTCCTTCTTTCCTTCCTTCCTTCCTTCCTTCCTTCCTTCCTTCCTTCCTTCCTTCCTTCCTTTCTTTCTTTCTCCCTCCCTCCCTCCTTCCCTCCCTCCCTCCTTTCCTTCCTTCCTTCCTTCCTTCCTTCCTTCCTTCCTTCCTTCCTTCCTTCCTTCCTTCCTTCCTTCCTTCCTTCCTTCCTTCCTTCCTCTCTCTCTCTCTCTCTCTCTCTCTCTCTCTCCCTCTCTCTCTCTCTCTGTCTCTGTGTGTGTGTGTCTCTGTCTCTCTGTCTCTCTCTCTGTCTCTCTGTCTCTCTCTGTGTCTGTCTCTCTCCTTTTTTTCTCCCTTTCTTCCTTTCCTGGACATGGATAATATGAAACTTTGCTTTTTTTTTTTGACAATATATATTTACAACGGATGTTGTTTTTCTTGCTTTTTTAATGGGTAATGGAAGGAGGGGTAGGAGTGAGAGAATTTGAATTGAAAATAAAATTGGATTTAACAAAATTTAAGGTATGCTTTGGAGCGACTTAGAATTTAGTCTCTGCATAATTTGTACAAATCTCAGGATTTGTGATTTTTGTGTTTTTTTTACCAGTTTTAAAAAAGAGTTTTTAAAGTTTTAAATAAAAAAGCTAAATGGGAGCCTTAGGAGAGCTTTAATTAAGTGGATCATCCTGATGGACTCAACAGAGTGTGAGAGGTCCTTGAAGGCATGGTCTGTCATGCCAGTCTTCAGACCCCCACATTTTAACATTGAACTTAGCAAATGATAGGTGCTTAATAAATGTTTGTTGATTGAGGGAACAAAAAGCACTAACATCTCTCTGATAGCAATTTCCTACATTGCATGCACATTGCAGATGTGACCCTAGACAAGTCAATTACTCTCTAGGATTCGTTTCTTCATCTGTAAAAGATTGGGTTAGACTTGGGGATCATCAAAGTCCTTGCAAGCTCTGAATTCTATAATCCTATGAGGAGCTACCTTAAATATGCTACTCTCCCAGACTGAAGTAGATGGTCTCTATGTTCCTTCCAGCTCTAAACTTATGGTCCTATTTGATAACAGATCTCTGATATCATAATCTTGGCAGGTTCTAAGATATCATCATATCAACTCTCACTGGCTTTCCTTCTCTTAAAAGTCACAGTGCCATAGATTAGCATAATTAGAATAGATTGAAGGGAATCTGTCCCCCTAGGTTTCGTGGAATAGATCAATTACATCCTAATCTTGCTAAGCAGTATTCTCAGATCCTCTGATGCTCAGGAAAGTAGCCAAGACAGGATCAAAGACACACAGCTGGCCAGATTGTCAAAGTGTTACAACAACACCCTGATGCTCAAAGACATGTATTCATCATCAAATTTTTATTGAACACATAAATGAAAGGCACTATGCTGGTCACTGCACAAGGAACCACTAGATAACTATAATTCTGTATTGGTCTAGATAGAGCCTGTAGTCTAGTCAAGACAACTTGCAATAATGAAAAATTCACTGATCTATAAATAAGGGAACCTGGACTCCTCTCCTGGCCCAAACACTATTAAAGAGTGTAACTCCAGACAAGTTTGTTTTCTTATCTGAAAAGTGGAGATAACAATCTTGCCTCTGCCATACTCAACTGTTATGAGTAAAACACACTTGAGTTGGAGGTAGGTAACCTGAAGAAAGAGTTTTGTAAACCACAAAGTATGATCTAGAAATGTGAATTGCTGTAATATAACAATAATATTGTTATGGAGAATTCCCAGTCCACTAAGGCAAAAAAGCAAAAGCCCTGTTATTCATAGTCTTGGAGAGCTGTCAGTTTGGATCACAGCTCCAGACCAAAAAGATAGCATACTTAGAAATGACCAACTGTCCTAAGTAGTCAATAAGTGCTAATGACCCAAATATAAATCTCAGTTGTTCAGTATTTTCAGTCATATGCAACTCTTTGTGACTCGATTTGGGTTTTTTTCTTGGCACATAACTAGAACAGTTTACCATTTCTTTCTTCAGCTTATTTTACAGATGAGAAACTGAGGCAAACAGGGTTAAGTGATTCACCCAGGATCACACAGTTAGTAAATATCTGAGCCAAATTTTAACTTAGGAAGATGAGATTTCCTGACTTCAGGTCTGGCACTCTATTCACTGTACCATCTAACTGCCCTATAGAGATCTCAGACATCTTTTAACTGACACATTCACCTATATAATTATCTTAGCAATCTGGGGTTAAATTAAGTAACAGTGCCCCCTGATTTAAAAAATCCGTGTAAAATTTTTTTTTGTTTTCTCTTTGTATTAGAGAAGTCTCATCTTTTTTCTTTTATGAGGTTTTTATAACAACTTATTGTAAAATTTGGTTTAAATATTTGGTCATAGTTTCTGTGTCATTTACTAGCTTCCACAACTCCCCCCCCAAAAAAAATTAATTTTTTTCCTGAGGCAATTGGGGTTAAGTGACTTGCCCAGGGTCACACAGCCAGGAAGTGTTAAGTGTCTGAGATCAGATTTGAACTCAGGTCCTCCTGACTTCAGGGTTGGTGCTGTATCCATTGCACTACCTAGCAGCCCCTCCCATTTAATTTCTTATGCCAGTTCGCAATATATTGAAAACCATGATAGGGAAAGTTGTGGTGTGAAAGACATAATAACTATTCTCATTTTGGATTTCTTTGACTTCTCCATCATGCCCCCAGTAAACTCATTGGAAAATCTCATCTTGCAAGAGCCAATCATCCTTGTTCCTCAAACTTCATTAGTTTCCTCTGTCCCTCTGATTGGAAGTAGAGCCCTGATCTTCGCAACCCCCATTTAAGGAGAGGAGAACACAGAGACATCTCCTCAGAAATCTCCCCATGTTTCATCTGACGTACTTCTCTTGGACTTCTTTGCCTTCTCTGACTAAACTTATATTGGATTTCTTTGACTCATTTCCCTAACTCAGGTACCTCTTGCCTTTCTGTATTTCTTTTTCTTATTTGTATCCCCACGTCCCAGCTTTATAAAACCTCTCTCCTGATTTGACATTTCTCCAACCTCACAGGAGATCATGGATCAGATTCTCTTCTAATGTCACTGTCCCCATGGTTGGATCATCCTCCATACTCACTACCATCATCACCTATGTTTTCCCCAGGTAAAATATTTCCTAGTTATCAGAGTCCTGGTTTAACTTTGAGCTTCAAGAAGAGGAATACAAAATTACATTTCCTTGCCTCCTTGGAAAGACAGTAAGCCGCCCTTCAAATTCTAGCCTTTCCCAACAAAGCTTTATTCCTTTATGAGACTGTGAATCTTAAATGTACAAAGGTATTATAGCATGACCTAATAATAACTAACTTATACATAGCACTTTGAGGTTTACAAAGCACTTTACAAATATTGTCTCATTTTAACCATCTCAACAACTCTAGGAGTTTAGTGCTACTATTATTCCTGTTCACAGATGAGGAAACTGAGGCAGATAGATTTTCTGATTCCAGGTCCAGCACTTTATCCACTATGCTACCTAGATGTCTGTGCAAATGCACAATTTGGCAGAAGAGAGCCATTTTTCCATGTCCCAACATGTTTATTTGTAGAAAATTCTTTATCTTCCACTTGCTCCATAAAATCTTAACTAAGAACACCAGCTAGAAGTAACAATAATGACAATGATAACAGTAATAGTAATAATTACTATCATTAAAATATGATCAGGTGACCAAATTATATACCAGAAGCTCATTAGCTTTCATAAATTAACAGATAGCAAATCCCCATGTTACAAATACAGACCCAAAAAATATCCTTAAGAATTCAAGCCACGCTGCAATAAAGAATTGTCTCAAACCAGTTCCAATTGTTCACTGAAGAAAACCATATACACCCAGAAAGAGGGACATGAAATATGGACCACAACGTAACATTTTCATGATCTCTATTGACATTTGCTTGCATTGTGTTGCCTTTCTCTGATTCTTTTTTTTTCTTGTAGATAGGATTTTTCTTGCATAACTTCTCAAGCATTTCAACATTATTAACATGTAGTGGACTTCCTGCCATCTAGGGGAGGGGAGGGGACTGGGGGTAAAATTTGTATTGGGAAGCTTTGTAAAGATCAAGGTTGGGGAACTACCCATACATATGTTATACAAATAAAAAGCTTAAAATAAAAAATTAAATTAAAAAATTAAAAAAAAAGGAATTCAAGCCACAAATTATACTGGAACCAGAGAAAGATCAAAGACAAAACTTGTCCCCAATCATTTGGATATAACATTGATGTATAAAATTTTAAGGGCAAACTTTAATAGATGTTTCTATACTAAACACTCATACTCTCTAAAGTGCATGCAATGGAAAGTCTACAAAGCATAGGGATTTATCAGAAGAAATCAAAATCTGGGGTAAAGTATCATATCATGAACATTGTTCTATCTGCTAATGAAGTTATCCCAAGGTACTTTTTAGTAAAACTTTGAAAGATGAGCTTCCACCCAGCTATTTTAATTCAATTATAAAAAGCAATTATCCTATTCACCTGGGCAGCAGTCCTCTGAAAATGGAATATTAAAGAATAAGACTTTTTATAGTTTGTATTCAGTAGGAAATATAAAAGCAGGATAGTAAAACTATTTTATTCTTCCTTACATCAAAAAATGAGATAATCATAATAATTAACAATAATAATTAGATTTTGATATTGTTATTTGTTACTGTTATTTGTTACAATTTGATATTGCCTTTAAGTTTTGCTAAATACTTTACTACATTATCTCACTAAGAACCTTATAACAACACTAAGAGATAGGTTTTGGAGCTATTATAAGTCCCATTTTGCAGATAAGAAAACTGAAGGTTAGAGAGGTTGATAAATCTCAATCAACCTCTCTAACCCTCAGTTTTCTTAGCTGGGTGGAAGCTAGTGGATAAAGTGCTGGACCTTGCATATAGTAGATTTATAATTTTTAAAATATAAACACATTTAATTAAAAAATCAACATTGTCTCCCTGAGGCAATAATGCCACTTCATTCTACCAATTTAAGTAATTGCTTTCCCAATCAATACCCCATATCATTGAGTATTAAAGGATAGAAAATTCCCTTTCAGTAGCTTAGGAACTACGTAATAATTAGAAGTTATATGATCCTTTGCAAAGATCTTTTTTCCTCTGGGCTCTCTGCAAAATGAGGGGATACAACTAGATTGTTTCTCAAGTCCCATTAAGCTACAATGATCAGTCAATAATAAACCTACTCTGGGTATGTCACTTCCCTTCTGGAGCAGTTGTATCATTGAATTAGGTGATTCTAAAGCCAATGAGAGTTTAGGTTTAAAGCTAAAGATTTAAAAGATGGACCTTAGAGGCCATCAAAATCAGCACCTCCATTTTACAAATGAGAGAACTGAGGGAGCTGATGTAGTTTAGGTCTGACTCCAAGGTAGATGCTTATCCCATCATCCCCTGCTGCCTCCTCTTATAATTCTAAGATTCAATCAAAGCCTCCTCTATCCAGGTAGAAGCCTGGGCTTGATTATAATCTTGGTCCTAGTTTAGATTTGCATCAGACAGGCTTCAAGGGAAATGTCAAAGGCAGAGATGGAAATGAGCAATTTCTGGAAGGACTTGAAAAATTGGGAAGGGGGGAAGAAGAGAAAAGGAGGGGAAAGAACAGAAAGAATCATGAGAATTCCAAAAGATTTTTTTTGTTTTGTTTTAAAAAGCTCCTTCAGAAGTTAGCAAATGAGAGCAAACTCAGGTTTTTCATCTTCAAAGGAAAATATTGAGTGAAAGATCACAGTGAGTCTAATTTCAATCACTCCCAGGGCCAGGCCTGAGGTTTGCTAAGAAGCTTTTCCTCTTTCTTCTGGCTATTGCTGATTTCAAAGTGAGAACAGAATTTAAAATATAAAGAAAAAGAGACTGGCCAAACATGCAACATTTCAGCAGCCTGTAAGGACAACATTAAGATGCCCTCAGCTGGACTCCTCAGAGAGACAGGAAGTGGAGACAGATGGACAGTTGGTGGAATCTAGATGCCTAGTCTGCTTCTTAAACTTCTTCCTCTTTTTTTCCCCTTTGCCCCAGGACAGACATCTGTTGGAACAAGCTGCTTCCTTTCCGTGCAAATTGTGAGAAAAGAGACATTTAAACTGAGTGAATCCCTTTTCCAAGAGCAGACGTGATGCTGAAAAGTTTAAAGAAAACCCGAATTTGCCATATTGTACTACTATGGATGGACTCCACTGTATAAAACAGCAAGAGCCAAGTAAAATTAGGCAATTTTTCTTTTGAAAGGCAGTTAGTAGATCCAATAGGCCAGCCAGTCAGTCAATAAGCACTTTTTCTTTCTTTCTTTTGTCTTTTTCTACTTACTTCCTTCCTTCCTTCCTTCCTCCTTCCCTCCCTCCCTCCCTCCTTTTTTCTTTTTCTTCCTTCCTTCCTTTTTTCTTTTTCTTTCTCTCTTTCTCTCTCTCTTCTTTCTTTCCTTCTTTCTTTCTCTTTCTTTTTCTTTCTTTCTCTCTCTTCTTTCTTTCTCTCTTTCTTTCTCTCTTTATTTCTTTCTCTATTTCTTTCTCTCTCTCTTTTTCTTTCTTTCTTTCTTTCCTTCTTTCCTTTTTTTTTCTTTCACAATTGGAGCAAAGTGGCTTGCCCAGTTCACACAATTGTCTGAGGCCACATTTGAATTCAGATCTTCCTGACTACAAGGTGGGTACTCTATCCACGGTGCCATCTAGCTGCACAAGAAAGCATTTATTAAGTGTTCACTAAGTGTCATACACTTTCCTACATGCTGAGGATATAGAGAGAAGCAAGAAAACAACTCTAGTTCTCAAGAACCCATAGTTTAATGAGGGAGACAATACAAACATAACTATGTACAAACAAGCTACTCTTGTTTTTATTTTGTCATTTTGGTCTTGTCTTACTCTGCATGACACTGTTTAAGGTTTTCTTGGCAGAGATGATTAAAGTGTGCCTTGTCCAGGATCACAGAGCTAGGAAGTGTCTGAGATCAAATTTGAACCCAGGAAGAGGAATCTTCCTGACTCCAAGCTCAGCATTCCACTGCACCATCTAGCTGCCCCAAACTAGCTATATACAGGATAAATTGGAAATTATCACAGAGGGAAGGCACTAGCACTGAGAGGAATTGGGAAAAAGCTTCTTATAGAAGGTGGGATGTTAGCTGAGACTTAAAGGAAGCCAGGGAAACAGAAGGCAGAAACAAGAAGGGAGGGCTTTCCAAGCATGGGGGACAGCCAAAGAAAATGCCCAGAGTTGGGTGCCAGAGTGCCATGTGACAGGAACAGTAAGGAGGTTAGTGTTCCTGGATCACTGCATATGTGGAAGAGAGTGAGGTGTAAGAAGATTGGAGATTACAGAATAGAAAGAGAATCACAGAACTTCAGAGGTGGAAGGGGCTTCGGAAGTCACTTAGTCCAATGCACCTGTCCTGATCAAAAATTGTCTCTATAACATACCTGACTAGTAGTCGTCTGAGTGGGCATCATTCATCTTTTTGAGGTGGGAATCGCTGCCTTCCAAGGGAATTATATCCCACTTAGAGTTAGGAAGTTTTTCCTGACATCAAACCTGAATTGCCTCTTTCCCACTTCCACCCACTGCCCTCAGCACTGGGGCCAAGCAGAGCAGTCTAATCCCTTTTCTACACCCCAGACTTCAGTCAGCATGGTTTTCTCTCCTACAAGCTGCAAATTTCTAGCTCCTTGAGGCAGCTAGGTGATTCAACTGGTAGATAGAATGCTGGATGTGGAGTCAGCAAGAGCTGAATTCAAATATGACCTCACTTACTAGTTATGAAATCCTGGGCAAGGCACTTTGACATATTCTCTTACTGAGACCTATCATGGCACTATTAATGCCAGACAAAATTATGCAGTTTTTCGTCTGGCTGCTTTCTTCTTCTCCCTCCATGCCTTCTTTAGGAGGCTCCTTCTTCACCATCCCTGAGGGGTTCATGCTAGAATTTTGGAACAGTTGCTATCTGCCTCTGTTTTCTCTACTATAAAAGAAGGATAACAGTAGCACCTACTTCTCACAGGTTGTTGAGAAGATCAGATGAGAAAATATTTGTAATTTACTCAGCCCAATGCTGAGTCTGACTCTTTGTGACTGACTCGGGCTTTTCTTGGTAAAGATACTGACTGAGGTGATTTACTATTTCCTTCTCCAGTTCATTTTTATAGATGAGGAAACTGAGGCAAACATGGTGGTTAAGGGTCTTGTCTAGGGTCATGTAGCTAGTAGATATCCAATCTGAGTCCTTCAGGCCGAGTGCTCTATCCACTTCACCACCTAGTTGCTCCACTCTAAACAATGATCAAACATCCACTATGTGCCAGGCACTGTACTAAACTGGGGATACAAAGAAAAGCATAACCCAACCCTCATTGTTTGGGTCCTAACTGACTCAGATGTAAATAGCAATCATTTCTGCTTTGGCCAGAAACCCCTTCCCATCTCAGATTTATTTATTTGGATTTTTTTTTAGGTGAAGGAGGAGATTCTTTGCCTCAGTTGCTACCTATTCTTTTTTTTTTTTTTTTTTTTAGTTGCTACCTATTCTTAATCACTGAATGGATGAAGCCTTTGTCAAACAGCCCTATTGAAGATCTTAGCTTAAAAAGGACAAGGTCTCCCGTTTCATCTGGGGCAATCTCCAGTCCTCCTGATCTCTATCTGGCCACTGGACCCAGATGGTTCGGGAGGGGAAAGTGAGGCAGGTAGTCTTGCACAGCCCTCCCTCACTTCAATCTAATTCATTTGCATGTCATAGCATCAGTTTCCTGATATCATGAAGGACAAACAACAGCAATCAGATAGGATGTGATTAAGTTGAAATATTGCTATGGGATAGGCAATGATGAACTTGTTGATTCAGAAAAACAAGGAAAGACTTGGACTTATGAAGGAAGATGCTATTCACTTTCAGAGAAACAGATGGCAGATGAAAATAAGTATAATATGGTCTTACATATATGTGTATGTTTAGATATCTATATCTATATATCTATATCTATATCTGTATATATATCCATACTTAATTATAGCCTTCTTTAAGGTGGAAGAAGGGAAAGAAAGGGGGGGGGAAGGAAGTAAAAATTACACAGCAGATAACAAAAGAAAACCAAGAAGGAAGTACATAAAAGCTGGACAACTATGAAAATCTTGTATGGTATTCATTATATATATTTTCTTGACACAGAAATTTATATTAAATCCTCTTATATTCTGCTGTGTATATGACAATTTCTTTTCTAATTTTGTATTTAAGTAAAATTAATTTTACTCAAAACAATCCCAAAGGAAAAGAAAAGACCTAAGACTATTCCTTCCCTTGACAAAGACTGAAATAATAAATCAGCAAGAGGAGATGGCATGGTAAGTAGGAGGCAGAGTGGTATAGGAGACAGAGCGCTGGATTTGGAATAAAAAAAAACCTGAGGTGAATAGAACACCAGCCTGGAGTCAGGAAGAATCTAGAGTTCAAATCTAATCTCAGACACTTAACACTTTCTAATTATGTGAATCACTTAATTCCAACTGCCTCACCAAAAAAGGAAAGAAAGAAAAAAGAGAAAGAGGAAGGAAGGAAGGAAGGAAGGAAAGGAAGAAAGAAAGAAAGAAAGAAAGAGAGAGAGAGAGAGGGGGGGGGGGAGGGAGGGAGGGA